>JADBJO010002764.1:159269-164269 GCA_016801955.1 Conus betulinus
AGGGATGGCACGGAACAACAGAACCCCCCTGCACATGGTGCAAGGCAACCTCAACAGTGTGGGCTACAGGGATGGCATCCTGCAGCCCCTTGTGCTGTCAGCGCTGCAAGCTATTGGACCAGGCGCGGTACTTCAAGACGACAACGCCAGGCCTCGCAGGGCTCGAGTCGTCAACAACTTTCTTCAGCAGCAACACGTGATCCACATGGACTGGCCAGCCTGCTCACTGGACCTTAATCCAATCGAGCACTATGGGACGTGCTGGGCCGGTGACTTCAAAGCAACCACCTGACTTTTGAAAAGATGGGTAGTGGACTTGAAAGTGATAACACATGTTGTTCAAATCAATTTTGTCATTAATCTGTGTCATTGGTGTTTTGATTATGGCTGAAGTAAAGTTCAAAAGCGTTGTTTTGGGTTGTTTCCATTCTGTTGTGAAATAGCGAGAAATTTCCAAGTGGCCTTTCAATTGTTTTGAGCAGTATAGTAACAGTTTGTAATGAAGAAATGTAGAATATCATTTGTTTTTTTAATAACTCTTTTGGCTTATTGATAACCGAAGTGTAGCAATTCGTAATATTTCTAAAGAGGATGACTACATTATTCACAATCATTCTTGCCTTCTTTCTCACACAACAGTCATACAGAAAATGCTGAAAAACAAAGTAGTGGAGGAAAACAAGTGAAGGCTAACAATTCATCCATCTTTATAGTAAATTACAACGGTCATACAGTTCAGTTAGATTTATTTACCCATGTCACACTCACTTCATATTTCTAAAACTTGAAAGAACACATCAAAATGGATAGAATAAAACAGTAATTAAAATCATTCAAGGACTTGTAAATTAATGTAGTGTGTGTCTTAAGTTTTGCAGAAAATATATCTGTGACTGACACTTTATTTCAATATGAACCGTATTGGATATTCAGCTCAAAATTTGTTTCTAAATTTGTTCAGTTGGTGGGAACAATAACAGGTAGCATTTTTATTACTTACCATTTCCTCCCACTTCCCTTGATATATTGTCCCAAACAGAAGAGAAAATATTTCTGTTTGCATGATTACACGTTATTTTTGTGTGCATGAATATCTTAACCTTAGAGCAGACATCAGTTTGTCGTCGTCAATGTTAGAAAGAAAGACAACAAGCATAAAAAGTAAGGGTAGAAGGTTGGTCCCTTACATCCAGACGGCTGGGGAAATTACGGTTTGCACAACTGGCAAAATCATGGCTCCAGTCACACGGGTCAGGCCGGATGCCGGATGCACAATGCACAGCTTTGACCATCACTGATAAGCTGGAATAGAGAAAACCAGAGCAGGATTTCTTTTATTCTCCCAGGTGGATGGTGTAAACTAAGGGATAGCTGACCAATATACCACGGAAACTAGATCCACGGTCCTACGCCGAGGTGACAGCCACAGGGACGATGACGATGACAATCCTGGCTGTGTCAAACCTTTCTGCGTGAGGGGACGGCCCAGCGACCACGTGTGGCAGGACAACAGAACAGGGGCAGCTCGGCAGGTGTGGCCATAACGGGGTTTCCCCTGGTGACAGTCACGTGATGGACTTGTCCAGCCGGCAACAAGCAGCACGCTGCAAAGGACGTGGCGATGCAGGGTCACGGTCGACTTCTCGCCCCAGCAATGTCAGTGTCAGTGGCAGTGGCAGCCAGCTTCGTGGTGCTCGGAGCAGTAAGGGTGGGGCGAACAGAGCACAACCAACTGGCTGACATTGTTATATTCGTGCTAGTGACAAGGGACGTGGTTCAGTGACAGACAGAAATTTTCGCTCATCAAACAAATGACACGAAACAGACTGTCAGATATCTGGCTTGACTTTCTTAAATTGTAACGTTTAAATTTACTTGGCAGTTTAAATGATGCTTCCTTTGTCAGATAAGTTAACTCATCGGATTTTGGGTGTCAGACAGAGACCTTTGTTGATAAATGTTTTTTAAATTAACTTTTTTTTTCATGAATCTATCATATTTAGCGCTTCTGCCAAGAACCTTTCATTACACGGTCGAAACTCAGGTGATGTTCTCTTTCTAGTGAAGAAGTGTATGTCAGATTTTGTAGAAGGAATTAAACTGATATGTGATAATGCTACTGCAGTAATGATCAAGAAATAATTGCTCAATATTGATAAAGACATGGTTGTTGTTTCCTGCTATATTGTTCCTGAAGGAGGCCCTGCATACAGTCATACTTATTAAAAAATCATATATTTGAAGAAAATGTCCTACACTGTACACATACTGATGATGCATATACGATGTTGTGTGATGATATGAATACACGGACAGAGTGTGATCAAATGAGAGTGGAGGATATGTGGAATCATATGGCTGGTGTTGATTATGAGGATGAAGATAGAGAATATGTAATACATTCATCAAAAGATAATGTCCTCACCAGTTTTGGTAAATCGCTACTAGAGTTCTGTTATTTGTTTGAGTCATAGTCAATGGTTGTGAAAATGATGCTGAGGGCGAGTACATTTTTGTGTCAAGTCAGGGGTGCAGTGTTATTGATTATTTCTTTGTATTGGAAGAATTGTTAACGTATTGTGATGTGCATGTTGGTACCAACCCACATTCTTGGCGTCGCATCGTCCAGTCGAATAGTCTTGGAACAAAAGTTCACATGTTCATTATGTACCATGTGTTGTATCTGACACTAAGAGAGGACAAGGATGTAAGTTCAGAGGATGCTGTCGAAACTTACAAAGCTGAATTAAAATCTGAAGAGTTCAAGGATTTTTTGAACAAGTGTATCAGAACCTCAGGATGAATGGCGATGGTGTTGTGAAGATATTTACCAATGCTCTGTATGGGCTTCAGCATGTATGATGAGAGTTGTGGGCGGAAATAGGAAAAATAAATCAGCGAGTGTAAACATAAAAAAGAAGGTTGTAAAAAGTTATTACAAAGCTTTCACAGAGCTAAATCATTAGAACATACAAAAGAACAACAAGAGGCCTTCATTAAGAAAGAAATGACTACTCTGATATGAAAAAAACGAAAAGAAAAAAAGAAAAGAAAAATGGATGAAAACAAAATCAACAAATAGAAAAAGTTAGTTAATGATCCGAAATGTTTTTTTGGTCATCAATAAGGACTATCAATAAGAAAAGCAAAATGTATAATGAAAAGAGCAGTCAACAGTTTTAGGACCACTTCTTCAAGGTTTTTAACAATTCTGATAGCAGTGATGATAATGACATATAACCAGGTGAGTTATCTGATGAAGGTATTCTAGAGCTGATATATATTTAATGATCCTATCACTGAAGGGAAGTTATGGACGAGTCGAAGGGAAGTTATGAATGATGTACAAAAACTGAAATGTGGAAAAAGTGTTGGACCAGATAACATAAGTGATATGTGTATGTGCATGTGTATGCTTACAGTGTGTGTGTGTGCATGTGTGTGTGTGTGTGTGTGTGTGTGTGTGTGTGTGTGTGTGGTGTGTGTGTTGGAGGGTGGGGTGTTGGACTGTACATGTAAATTCTATAAGTGGCCACTTGATTGTAATGATTCTTGTATCATGCATGTTTGTCTTGTGATACAATTTATTATGCACCTATCTTAATTTCTCATCTTTTGAGATAATAAAGTGTTCATATCATATCATATCATGTGTTAAAAATGCCAATTCATATTTGCTTGATTTTCTTGTAACTTTGTCTGATTCTGTTTTTTTTTTTTTTTTTTTTCCCAAAAGAATGATCAAAATCAATTATTGTTCCAACGCATAAAAGGGAGACCGAAACAATCCAGATAATTATAGAGGAATAGCTCTAACAAACGTGATCAGTAAAATTTACACACATACATTGAACAAGTGATTAAGCGTCTGGTCTGAAAATAAAGCACAAAAAAAAAAAAAATGAGCAACAGGCAGACTTAGGTAAAACAAAACACACACACAAAAAAGTACAGTCAATCACAATTTGTTCGTTATATGCGATGGCACCAATATATCTTCTTCAAAACACTAAATTTTATGCTGATTCTGTAGACTTCAAGAAAGTCTTTGATTTACCCAAAAATATCATGTGGAGTGTTCTCAGAAAAGCAGACATAAAATGTGCAAATGAACAACGCTCTCAAAGGAATCTATGATTCAGCACAATGTTGTGTTCGTGACGAGGGTATGTATTCAGACATGTTTAACTGCCCTAGAGGTGCCAAACAAGGATGTTTATTGAGCCCCCAGCTGTTTTCATTTGTCATCAACGGGTTAGGAATAGAAATTAGCAAAATGATCAGACATTGTACACAAATGATACGAACGCTATCGATATTTTCCGAATGATTCGCAGATGACGTCATTCTTCTTTCCGACACAGTTGTTGGTCGTTCAAACCAAATTAACTTTTTGACAAAGGAAGCAGACAGACTAGAACTAACAGTTAATCTTGAAAACAAAATCTTGGTTTTCAGAAAGAAAATGTCTGTATGGAGGAACGGAACTGAAAGAAAACCAATACTTACATATACTTAGGAATGATATTTACAACTAAAATAAGTTTTAGTATGGGATAGTCAAAAACCTACAAGAAAGCAGAAAAAACTGTGATACAGATTTGAAAACCTCCAAGGAAATTAAATACGATTGAATCATCAATGTATGGAGCCTTTTTGATTCACAGACCAAACCTGTGCTAACGTATGCATAAGATGTTTGGAGTTATCTGATAACTACCTTATAGGAAAAAGTTCATGCATTCACAGTTAAACACTCCATGAATGTATCGTTGCCTTCCCCAAACAAAATCGTATATGGAGAGTCAGACAGATATCCATATTATATAAGAACACAAGTAAAGTGTATAAAATATTGGTTAAGGTTGCTAAAACTAGCACTGACGAGGCTATGTACACAAGCCTATGAGATGCGTTTGCAACGACATGAATCAGGAAAATGTAACTGGGTGAAAAAGATAAAGAAACTTCCTACAACAAATGGGTTTGGTATATAGTTT
>JADBJO010002764.1:169269-179269 GCA_016801955.1 Conus betulinus
TAAAAAGAGGGATTCCCTCCTTCTGCGCATGTCTTGAATAACCACAAACGTCGTGCCGTCTGCTTTACAGATGCGGAGGTTCTTGTCCTCTATCAAATAATACATCTATTAGCATGTTACTTTGTCTATAAGATTTTTGAAAGCATTTAAATTAGGCACGTTTAATATTTGGTGCAAGTTGATTCCAATAAGGTGCAACTCGATTACTGAAAGTGAATTTTCTTCTGTTAGTACGGCTAAACTCAATGTGAATTTTATCAGTAGGGTTTCTTGTTTTATCGAAGTTGGATAAAGTAAAAAATTTAGTAGGGTCAATATCATCAACATGATTAAACAACAATTTGTAGGCTTGAATCAGGTCACCCCGTAATCGTCGAGCTTTCAAAGAAGGTAATTTCAACTTTTCCAATCTATCTTGATATGGTAGGTCTTTCAATTCCTTTATCAATTTAGTAGCTCTCCTCTGTACTTTTTCTATTGCGGAAGACTGTCTTTTCAAATATGGATACCAAACAATATTTCCATACTCAAGGATCGGCCTGACTAGGGCTTTATATAATTTGAGAAAAGTATCTTTATTTAGAAAATCAAAAGAACGCCGTATGATTTCGATCACTTTTATTTGCCTTATTTACAACATTGTACACATGATTATCAAAAAGTAAATTTTTATCAAAAATGACCCCCAAGTCTTTTTCTTCTTCACATTTGGTTATAACTGTCTGAGTACCTTTAATAACATAGTCATGCTCGGGATTCTTTTTGCCAATATGCAGTACTTTGCATTTTAAAGCATTAAAATACAAGTTCCATGTCTCAGACCATCTTTCCAAAGTATCAATATCCATTTGTAACAATTCATGATTTTCTGTTGTATTATATAAATTTTAGTATCATCAGCAAAAATCTTACAGAAACTGTGTAATGATTGAGGTAAATCATTTATAAAAATTGTGAATAATACAGGGCCAAGAATACTACCTTGCGGAATTCCACTCTTCACCAATGTTTTACTAGAATAGGTAGCCCCAACTTTAACTCGCTGAGTTCTATTCTTTAAAAAATCCCTGATCCAATTTAAAACATGGCCTGAAATTCCATAAGAACCTAATTTTATTAGTAATTTTTCATGTGGCACTGTATCAAAAGCCTTATGAAAGTCAAAATATATTATATCAATAGATTTTCCTTTATCAATCATCTGAGTCAAGTCTTCCATGACCTCCAATAATTGAGTAGAACATGAACGATGTTGTCGAAAAACCCATGCTGACTCTGGACGTAAAGGTTGTTTTGTCTCCATATAATCAACTATGACATCACGAATGACTGACTCCAAGACTTTACCTATTACACTTGTTAAGCTGACGGGTCTGTAATTACCTGGGTCAGTTCTAGTACCTTTTTTAAATATAGCTATCACATCAGCTGTTTTCCAGTCGGATGGAACAGATGCATCTTCAATTGATTTATTAAATAGCACACATAAAGGTAAGGATAATTCATTACTCAATTCTTTTAATAATTTAGATGGAATTTTATCAGGTCCTTGTGCTTTATATGGCTTCAGTGCGCTAAGTTTTTGCTGTACAGCTGCAGGAGTAATTATTATATCCGATAAAGTATTCCATCTGACCTTGATGCAAATCTAATTTAGGAAGATTACTCGTGTCCTCTTCTGTAAAAACACTAGAGAAAAAATTATTTAATGTATGTTAGTGTCAGCCTTGGCGTAGCGTTGCGCACAGTGACGGGGGGTGCGCAACAAATGGAGAGATTTAAAGGAGGTGTTGTGGCAGAAGGCTGCTGCTTCGAAGACTGGGGGTGGGCCTCCGCAGAAACTCCACCCATTCACTGACTTATCCAGGGTGAGGGCTCTGCACTGTCATCTGGCATTGCAGGTATGTAGCATGTACGCTGGAATTGTGTGTATTTCAGTGTTCGTGCGAATGATTTGGGTGTCAGTTACTGTTCTTTGTGATATGTATTACTGTCCATCTGTCATTCTGTGCCTTGTGTGAAATGTGTAACTGTTACTGTTGTCAGTGTCACTAGTCAGTTTAATGTCAGACTGTGACAACTTTTTCATCATTATTTTTTTTTTCTTTTGACAGGCTAACATGACACTGTAAAAGTGTAATCAATGATCAGTGTGTAACTGAGAGTGAGACTGACTCTCTCTCTCTGGCTGTATGTGTGTCATTGTGTCGTGTCTTGCGTGTAATATGATTCCTGCAAAGTAGAAGAACATTAGTCCTAATTGATAGTAAGTCTTGAAATCATACCCTTTCTGTAGCTCTAGAGTGTGGATTATTGGATTACTACCTCCAAAACGAATTGTGAAGTAGTCAAACTACCAATGTTTGTGATGATTTTTTTTTTGTACTATTACTACTAATTATACTAATAGATACTAATGATGTTTTTTTCCAGTATAAAATGAAGGTGTTCCTCTACTGATATGCACAGTTATAATATCTGAAGGAATTCAAACAAAACAAGTTATATGATGTTACATGCTAATACTAAAGTGCATTTTCCTCTGTGTGTGTGTGTTGTTTTTTTTGGGGGGTGGGGTGCTAAACAATGTCTTATGATCGATATATTATATTTTTTTTGTCTTTTTCAGTGCACGGAACAGATTCAAGCAGCACCTAGACTTGAGAGTGTGAGTATTTTGCCTTTTCTTTATTTTTTCTTTCCAACTATTCATTCATCTACTACAATGTAGTGAAACAGAGGCACCTGTCTTGTCAGCTTTTCTCTGTATTGTACCTTTTATTGTGTTAATAGTGTTGAACTCAAATGTTAAACTGAATCACAAATAGCCTACGCACATACACATACACATACACTTACACAAACACAAGTGTATGTTGATAGTATAGATATGTTTTCAGTGTTGTGGAGCCCATGGGTGATAACTACTTCTTTCTGTCCCACTGTCAGTCTCCTTACACTTCATTTCCTTTCATTGTTAGCAGCATTTGATGATTTTATGCTGCTTCCAGAAAACATTCAGGCAAAAGCTTGTGTGATGTGAAGATGTAGAACTGAGGCTGTGAAAACACAGTACATACACACATATTTCAGGTTTGGTTTTATAGCATTGGTTCAGTTTGTACTTGTACGCTTTGAAGCCTTTAGCCTGTTATTTTGTCGCTCCCATGAACATGCTTAGAATGTTTCTGGCCTAAATCATTCTATGGTAAAGTTTGTTGAGTAGATACTAGATATACTGTGACCAATGTTTGTCCAGTAGATATATCAAGGTGTTGATGGTTTCCGCTTTAACAAAGTGATTACATAGGCCTACTCTGTGATAGTATATATTGTAGTCACAATGTCTTCTCCCACTATGTTATAGAGATTACAACCCTATTCTTTGGCCTATTACATGTGATATTACCCTAGCAGTAGATCAGCAAAAATGTTGATTTACATACTTCCTAAATTGTCTTATCAATTAAATGAGCAGACTAATGTATTACTGTTAGTGCATTCATTGATAACTATTAATCATTCTCAAGAGGTGAAAGACCGTGCAATAATTGATAAAACATTTTCAGCAGGTGAAAGATATTTGAAAGTTCGGAGATGACCGAGAGAGAGGTGGGGAGGAGGGGGGTTGTTTTGATCAAATGATGTAATCAGTGTGTGTTGGTGAGGTGGAGAGAAAGAGAGAATCTGTGTGCACACCATGGTTGTGGTCAGTATCTGTGTTAAGAGAAAAACTGAATAATTTTGCAGCTGAGCACTTTACTTATGTATTATCTTTCTGTCTCTTGTTTATTGTGTGTTTTTGTTGTTTGTTTGTTTATGTTACTGTTATAGCCTACTGGTTTTTTTCTTCATTTTTTTTTAGAAACTTGCTTCATGTATGTTTCAGCACAAGAGCTGTGGTGTCAAGAAATCCATTGTTACCCAAAGAGGAAGATGTGGCAACAGGTAATGAATAGTTGATTTCTTTCTTTTTTTTTTTTTTTTTTAATTGATCAGTAGCATATGCAAGCTTTTTTTTTGCGTAGGGTCAAGTCTCCACTGGACCTCTTAGGGCTGCAGTCTGGATGCTATGTGCCAAATGTGGTGCTGATTGGCTCAGAAATGTGTTCACTGTGGCTAACATAGCAAGTTTGAACCCGTCATATTATGAACAGAGACATAAGATTAGAAACTGTGCTTTGGCGTTTTGTTATATAAGTGTGAGAATCCCTCTGTCTTAGTCAGTGATTAAGACTGAGCATAAGTTTGCTCTAGCACTTGAATATTTCATGTAGTCTTTGCCACATAAAAGCTGCTGTTCAAAATGCAGGTATGGAGCTCATTTAGTCACAATGGAATTTATTTTGTATGAAAATTTTTTTTTTTCTTCTCATTTTTTTTTTTTTTTGGTTTTTGTTTTTTTTTGGGGAGGGGGGGTGTGTCTGTTTATTTTTGAGGCAGTTATTTGCTACATATGCAGTATGTCTGTTGCAGTGGGAGGTGGTGCGGTGGCCTCAAGTTCTGTGGTGGTGTCAAGTTCACTTGTCACAATACATGGTGTCGACTGTGTGACAGCAGGTATGTTTCTCTTTTCTAATGTTATCAGGCTTATTTAATACTATACCCATCGACTTTTGCAAAGGATCACATTGCAAACATTGGAAAAAACCCAAACCCACTAACTTTGTAAAAAAAACAATAACCACATTTCATTCTTCTTTTTCTTTTTCTTCCTCTTCAGTGTGGAGGGCCCACAATCCAACTTGATTATTCTGGCACATATTCCTTCTACTCTGTTAGGTAATCAGTAAACAAAAAGAAGAAAAAAGAATGAAATACAGATGTATATTTGAATTAAAATGAACTAGGTATCAAAAGTGATTATTTTTCCAATTTGATCCTTAGCAAAAGTGGATGAGTATATATAGTAGGCTACTGTATATATGTAATTGAGCGGCCCAGTCGCTCATTTGGACTGATTGGACTGGACTGTGTGTCCATATTAATTCCACTACTACCAACCAAATTGTTTTGGTGGTGTCAGTCAAATATAAATTCTTCTTAGGAAGCTCTATATGATCAGCCAAGCAGGGGTCCCTACTCTTACTAGTGCTACAAGAATGTTATGTTTGTACAATAATACCATAGTGATTGATAATAGTAATAAAAGATGCTACAGTACATAATATTTTGGTTTAGTTATGTACATGTAATAAGTAAATAAAAGATAGTTTGTATAGTTACAATTATGCATTGACTGTGAAGGTAATGTTTTCTTCTGGCAAACACAATAATTTTTTTCTGGATAGATATGATTTTAGTAAATGCCTCATTCATAAGTCATTGTTTTACATTTCTTTTAAGGCACTTCTTGATTTAGCAGTCTTTAGACAAATATTCAATAACAAATCTGAAACAAATGATCATGATCAATTTGACAGGATCTGATCCATGCGAGGTGCTCTTGGCAAGGAGCAGCCCCTCCCAACCAGCCTCGGCCAATGCCAGCCTCTCCCAGGAAGGTATGTGCACATTGACTTCATTGGCTCAATTGTGTTAGGATGCCTAAGGCCTATAAGAGTAAGAGAGAGAGAGAGAGAAAAGAGAGAGAGAGTGAGAGCACTGGCCATGAGACTACTTTTCTCTTGCATTCAGTAAATGTTGCTGAGGAGATCCCTTTTACATTTGAGACTGTACAACAGGTATGGTCTGAGGTTTTATGTTACTCAGCAGACAGACCTCTATATTTTTTTACACCTAATATTTAGGAAATATTTGTAAATATATATAATTTTTTTTCTGGAACTGACCCAGACATTTTAGACCAAAAGACATAAAAATGGTTATATATTGAAACCAAAACATGACGTCAATAAATATTTCTGTTTAAAGCCAGATATTTGGACATTGAAATAGTGTGCACAATGTAAAATCTGTATATCTTTTTACATGCTACTTGATAAAGGCGAACAAAGTTCACACATACACTTTTAATTCACATTTTCAACATATTTATGGCAATTTTTTTTTGGGGGGGGGGGGGGGGGGGGGGGGGGGGGGGGGGGGGGGGGGGGGGGGGGGGGGGGGGGGGGGGGGGGGGGGGGGGGGGGGGGGGTGGGGGGGGGGGGGGGGGGGGGGGGGGGGGGGGGGGGGGGGGGGGGGGGGGTCAAAAACTCAGCCTTTGAATGTGATAAAATGTCTGTGGGATCTTTCACCTTTGTGACAGAATCTACAATGGTTTTTTTCTTTTTAACAGATGAAATGATCTTGGATTTAGTGGCAGCCAGCTCTGTGTCCACACCAGCTTCAGGTGCAAGGAAGACAGGTCAGGAGATACCTTCATAGTTGCAGGATATGGCATGCAGGCATAAAAACATTTACCACAAAATAACCCATTTCTTTGAAACACTTTGTAATGCAGTTGGGATCCGTTAATTGACTTAAGGGAACCTTATGCTTTAAAACCACATGTGTGCAGTATGTTTTCAGGAGGTTCCACTTCACTATCACATTCTCTGTTGTCTCATGGGCTATTTTCTCTATTTTCTGCCTACCATGGTCTTCACTTTCATGAACAATACTGCAAGTGCCTGTTTCTCTTAGGCCTGGTTGACAGCAGAATATAATACTGTCTGTGATGTGTTATGAAAAAAAGCATAAAAATCAGCCCTGTCACAGAGTCCCACTCTGAAATTGAACTCCATAGCACTGAAATCACTATCATCATTGCATTTAGAAATATGTCACATGATCTTTGGTGATACTTATTGGAGCATGGCTCTGTAGCAGCAATAGGGGAAAAAGGCAAAAAAAGAACCCCCAAACAACTCTGTCACATATCCATCCAACTGGGGCTGATCACCAGCGATAATACTTTTTTAATTTTTGACTTTTTTTTTTTTTTTTTTAATAACCTGTGTATGTAGAAGAGAAAAAGACATTTGTTTGAATGAAAATCTGCGGTGTACACTCTTAATCTCATTACTCATTGTCAGTTCTTTCTTTCATGCAGTTCACTCTTGAACCTCATCCACTGAGGCAAAGTCAGAATGTAAATACATTTTGTACAGCCTTAAATGAAAAGAACAGACACAAACTACAGTTTTAAAACAGTGGATACATGTTTATTTATCAACACAGCACATATAAAATTAACAAAGCACAACACACAAAGAGTAGGTCAAGTACAAGGTATCTAAAATCATACACGCCAGTACTATGAATCAATAATCATGTTGATAGAGAATCACTGAATTCACGGGCAATACATTCCACACACGCTTCTCATCACAGCTATCACTGTCTGAAAGCACCCCTCCCATCAAACTTTCAGAAATCGTAGAAGTGGTTACTCTTCAATCAGCAATCCCACATATATGCTCACAGTCTGATCTTGGATACAAACACGACAGCTTTGCTGTTTGCACAAAAATCACTAGAAAAGCCAAATATTGGTGTGCATTAAAAACTTGTGTCTTCTTATTTCAGGCATAGCCATGACACCGACTACCCGTGGTGTGAAGAGGAGATCCGATGCATCAGAGAAGCAAAAATGAAATATGATTCTGGCTTACAACAGCTAAGAGACAGCCAGGTGGAAACCGACAAATGTAGGAGAGAGTTTTACAAGAGTGAAACTGCTCTGAACAATGCCCGAATAGAGAGAGAACAGAGTGCAACTGCTCTGAACAATCTACGAATTGAGAGAGAACAATTACAAATTCAGAAACTTAAACGAGAGCTTGGTTTAGAGTAACGCTTGATTTTACGATTTGCACAATTGTAAGATTGCTCCTCCTCCCATTATTTTTACAGAGAGTTGTGACACGTTTAGTTGTCAAGTAATGCTTGACAGAAAGTTTTATGTCGTAATTCTTGATGTGGTTTAACAAAATTCTTAGTTTTATTTCTCCAGCAACTATGGATTGCACCTAATTTCTTGTTCCCTCATGTGCCTGAAGAATCATTATTTCTTCTAGTGTTCCACTGTTTCTAGCTGTTGGTATCGACTGAGAAATAACACTGTCTGAAGCTATGCTGCCGTAAAATATCGCTCGATGAACCTCTGTCGAACTAACTGACCCGCAGCCCGTCGCCTTCTTTCAGTGGGGTCGTGCGCCTGTGGGTTGGCCTGTTCATCCACTTCACCTTGAGCATTCACTTCTGGACCTCTGTGGACATCATCTTCTGGAGCGTTTGGTGGCAGGTCAATGTCGTCCAGTGGCAGGTCAATGTCGTCCAGTGGCAGGTTGATGTGTTGTTGCTTCTTGCAAAGTTGTGCAGGATCATGCAGGCAGTGATGATCTGGGAAAACCAAACAGAACATGTACATGTTTCCATGAAATTTGCACATTTACATGTATGGCAATATGTGTGAACCTGCAGTCAAAGATTTAAAAAAGCCCCCTTAGCTTTTTATCAAGGCTGTAAGGACAATGACCTTTTTCTTGGGTCTAAGGCTTGGCATAGTGTGGTGGGGCCCAGTTCTCTCCTTTCAACATTTTAACCTCCCCCAAGAATAATTTTTCAGTCAAGCACCCATTTGCGCCTGGTTGGATTTATGAAAATTTGATTACACTGCCTTTCCTATGGATACACTAACAGTGCCATAAATTTCAAACCCAGGACTTCTTGCTTGTAACCCCCAAATGCTAAACACTGAACTGTGGCAGCTCAAAAAAAAAAAACAAAAGCGAAAGATTCATTTGTTCATGAAAAATGTTTATGCATGTTTTCAAAATGTGGCTCCTCGGGTTCCGAAATTTAGCTTGCAATATAGTGAAATTAGGACTACAGTCTTGTAACATTAATTTTTCACAGGTTTTTTGTGCATGTAATGATTCTGTTTGTGTTCCACATGTTCTTCTTGGATGCCCATTACTACATCCATTGTATCATGCTGAGGGTGTGTATGCAACGAATATGGCAGTGTCGAAAATATTCTGTACACAGCTATATTTTTTTTCTTTTTTTTTTTCCCATATGGGTGCTGTTCTTAGCCAATCACATACTTATAGGCAAGCTATGGTATTTTTCTTGATTAAGGTAGTTACATTATTATTTTGTTAAGTATTGCATCTTTTTATTTTAACTCTTTATTTAGGTGAGTTTTCTGTTTGTTTCTTTGTTTAATACTTTTCTTTCACTTCAGTCTAATATCATGTTTGATGAAAAGGCTTCAAATACACTACTAAACTGAACTGATTATGAGTTTGATCCTGGTGTTGTGTGTTGCTGGCTGTGCATCTGTAACCTTCTGCCTGTGCCTTTCAAACTTTGATATGTTGGAATGTGTGTGTGTGTGTGTGTGTGTGTGTGTGTGTGTTCCTCATGCATGGCCACAGTTCTCAACCGATCATAACCGGGGTATCACTATCAAGCAGAAAGAGACATGCACCCCACAGCCATAGTTGTACACCTAAATTTTGCTTCATGTTCCACCTTCAGTCATTCATTTCAGTTGGAAACTGTACTATGTAAAATTAAAATTGTTTTATATGCTGTGTATCACCACCCTTTTTGAAATGAACATTAGCAAAAATACTACTTGATCTGTTCTAAACAACACAAGCCAAAAAAATAAGAAAAATACCAAAAGCTTGTGCAGTCATCTATAACGGATTTGTAATTCTTAGTCTGTTCAGTTCAGTTGCATGTTACATTCAAAAAAACAAAAAACAATCTTACCTGCACATTGATTGAATGAAAGTTTTTTGCGGTTGACATATTCCTGTTCCCCATCCGTTGGAGCCTGAATCTTAACATGGGTTCCATCAATGCACCTGATGATGTTTGGAAAACCTGGGTTCATCCTGAAAAAAGCAATAAAACATTAAAGGCATCCTAACACTTAATTTGATGAAAGGTCACACACACACACACACACACACACACACACACACACACACACACACATCCCACACTCAAACAAATGAATAATTGAACTGGGTCCTTTTGGGGCAACTGTCCCATAATGGCCGCATTAAAATAATTTAAAAGACTGATGGTGATGTGGACG
>JADBJO010002764.1:184269-191769 GCA_016801955.1 Conus betulinus
CGCACCAAATGGGGCGGGAGGTGTGTGTGCGTGTGTGTGTGTGTGTGTGTGTGTGTGTGACTCAAAACCGTAACACATGTAGAATGCACCAGTGCCTTTAGTCTTTATTTGACTAAGTTTGATCTTGTTCACCTGGACATACATCATTGTACTTTGTAAGTAAACTCTTCTCTGTATTACGTTTTAAAGATACCCTTCGCCCTGTTTGAGGATAGCCCCATTTCTGCAATGTGTAGAGAACATTACATCTGTAGAGTGGACTCACACTTACACTACGTCGTAGAGATGCCCCTACTTCTCTTAGATGTGACCCACTATAAAGTGTAGAGTTAAGTCATTCCTACTTGAGGAGAAAGCCTGTCCCTCTAGTTGTGCTCGTGAACTGCCTACCTGTGCTTTAACTAATCCTTAGATATAAGATACTTGGCCAGAGTTGTGGAGAGCAAGGAGAGGGTCTGTGACATGCTCTCTCTCTCTCTCTCTCTCTCTCTCTCTCTGGAGATTTGTTGAGTGAGAACGATTGGACATGACAGGGGACTTACAGAGCCATCGTTATGCAATAGGTTGCTACAACGTTTGTCAAAATTATGATTTTTAAAAAAAAACTGATGAAATCATTGTGCAGAGACAGTGCTTTTGAGCCATTTGCAGGTCATGTGCGCAATGGACAAGAGGTGGCAGTGTTTGTTTTTTGTGCTGGTGCTGTCAACATGATTCTGTTCAGCGCCCCTTTCTGCCTGCATATGACAGTGTGTGGAGCTGTGTTCAGGGCAAAGCACAGTATGTACGATGACTTTCCCTCTGTCTGCCCAGCATAACACTGTGTCTTTCTACTCCCCTTCCTGCATTGATTTCCATCCATTCCCCCTCATCAACTGAAATTTTCTCCCATTTCGTTCACACAATTTCCAGTGCTCCCCCCCCTCCTAATCTCAGATTTCTTTTGCTGGATGTGGGGATATTGAATCTAATCCATGCCCTGTCCACATTCCTGAATTTGTCAAGATTTAGAAGTGAAACTTAACAGTCTAAATCCACGATTAGAAGACAAACTAAATACCGTAAAGTACCGAGTATAAGCCCATAACATTGTAAATGCCCACCCCCCACTTTGGAGCAAAATCCGTGCAAAGGGTGAAGTACCGAGTAAACGCCACCCCCCACTTTTGCATGGCTAAAAAAAAAAATAATTAAAAAAAAAACCCGAAAAATCGAGAACAGGGAGAGAAAAAAGGAATGCCGAAGAATGTCGTGTCAGAGTTCTTTCCCTTTGCTTATGGCGCTTGCGTATGGCGCTTGTTTCCAAGAAAATGCTGAAGCGAAAATCTTACACAGTAAAATCCAAGTTGACTGCTCTAGAGCATCTTGACAGACACGGGAATGTCAATGCCACGGCAGAAGAGTTTGGTGTGGACAGAAAACAAATTAGGATGTGGCGAGCTAACAGAGATGTCCTTCTGCAGCATGAAACTGGCAGAGAAAAGCGAAAGTTGAAACTGCACCCTGGTCGGACTGTGAAGTCGAGGAGTTGGAGGTGAGACTTTTTGAGTTTCTACAAGAAGAAAGAAGCGAAGGGCGAGTTGTTAGAAATAAAGACTTGCAGAGAAAAGCGCGAGAGATAGGGGGCGGTCTGAACCTTCGAGACTTTGATGCGTCAAACATGTGGCTACAAAGGTGGAAAACACGGCACCATGTATCCAGTCGCCTCTGTACGTGCAGTAACCAGAAGGTGCCGGCAGATTTTGAAGAGCAGCTCCTGCACTTCAGAAGAAATATCCTGCGACTTCGTCACTGCCACATATGCGCATTAGGACAAATGCTAAACATGGACCAAACAATGGTCAGGTTTGACATGCCACCCAACCGCACAAATGAGATCAAAGGATCAAAGCGAGTGCGCATCAAGACAACGAAAGCAGAGAAGAGGGGTTTTTACAGTCGTCCTCTGTGCCGCTGCTGACGGCAACAAACTGCCAGCGTTTCTGATCTTCAAAGAATGCACTGGAGAGATTCCTTGCCGTGTCCGCCAGCATCTCCAGATTCCAGCCAACGTCCGCGTCACAGCGACACGGAATGGCTGGATGACACGGGACCAAGTTTTGTTCTGGACAGAGCGTGTGCTTGGCCCCTCAGAGACTCGGCGCATGCCTCTGCTGGACAACTACGCCGCTCACAGGGCAGCTGATGTTCGAGCAGCTCTCGACGAGCAGGACGTTGACCTTGTGCTCGTGCCTGCTGGCTGCACAGACCTCGCCCAACCCATCGACATCAGCATCGTCAAGCCTTTCAAGGTAAATGAGACTTTAAGTTTAATGTGTGTGTGTGTGTGTGTGTGTGTGTGTGTGTGTGTGTGTGTGTGTGTGTGTGTGTGCGTGGCTGTGTGGTGTCTGTGTGTGTGCGTGTGTGCGTGCGTGGCTGTGGTGTGTGTGTGTGTGTGTGTGTGTGTGTGTGTGTGTGTGTGTGTGTGTGTGTGTGTGTGTGCGTGGCTGTGTGGTGTCTGTGTGTGTGCGTGTGTGCGTGCGTGGCTGTGGTGTGGTGTGTGTGTGTGTGTGTGTGTGTGTGTGTGTGTGTGTGTGTGTGTGTGTGTGTGTGTGTGTGCGTGGTGTGTGTGTGTGTGTGTGTGTGTGTGTGTGTGTGTGTGTGTGTGTGTGTGTGTGTGGTCATCTTTTTGGAGTTGTGCAGTGGAATGACAATTGTTGCTCCATAACTTCCCTTTGACATTCAACGGAGGATCTGATGGCAGTTCCTGATTCTGATTGTGCAGGATCGGGTGCGCGACAGCTGGGTAACGTGGATGGCAGAGCCCAGACCCCCCACTGCTGCAGGCAACCTGAGGCAGCCCACCCGCCAGGATGTCGTCAACTGGGTGGGGAGAGCCTGGGACGGCGTTGGACGTGACGTCATCACCAAGGCCTTCCTCAGGTGCGGTGTGTCCAATGCCCTGGACGGCAGCGAGGACGATCAGACACTGGAGTGGTTCCCAGAGGAGATCGGGGTGGCACTTCCTCACGACGGCGACGCCGCTGCTGCTGCTGCTGCCGAGGAGAGCGCAAGCGACGCCAGTCTGACTAGTGATGAAAAATCACCAGCTTCAGACTCTGATGAAGCAATGTAAACAGTTGACGATTGTTGTTGAAAGTTTCAAAGTTTCAAGCGGTTTTGTTTTTTCAAGTTCAAGTTTCAAGTTCAAGTTCAAGTTTCTCAAGTTGTTTTTGAATAAAAGCCGTTTTTGTTGAATAGACATGCTTTCAATGTGTTCATTTACGAGTGATGGTGTGTAAGCCTTACGTATGTCTGTCTGCGAGTTTAACAATTTTATAATACACAAAAATCTTCATGTTGCTTCACATTTGCTTTAGTTTGAACAAACATAACACACTTTACATACCAGATGGTATCATTATATGAATCATGTCTCCATTGCAATGAAGAATATGTTCGTGCATAGGGTAAAGTACCGAGTATAAGCTCACCCCCCACTTTTGTCCGAAATTCGTGCAGAGGAGGGGTGGGCTTATACTCGGTACTTTACGGTACTCATATTGATATGATGAGTACGGCCTGGTCTCACAATGTCCAGCTTGGAAAGAAAATTGATGCTATGGATAAAGAACTAAAACAAAACAGTACAGAAATACATACACAGCATCTTATGCTAAAGAACTGCACAATGAAATCAGAGATGCAAGTACAGTCAAACAAAGAACATTTACAGGACATTCAAGGAAATCTTCATAACATAATCTCCCCCGTCTCAAACCACTGGAAACTGTGGTAGAAAATCAAGATAGACTTTTACGGCGCTCTAACCTGATATTTTATGGCATTAAAGAAGAAAAAAGGAGAAACCATACAGGTATGCTTGTCGAACCTGGTACAGTGTTTAACAAGAAACTTTCCGCAAACAAACTGGCACGAGGAAGACATACAAAGTGTTTATCATCTGATCCAACCACCCACGTCCCATCCTTGTCAAGTTCAGCAGATGGAGAGATGCCATGGCCATCGTGGGGGATAGGGATGGTAGGGACAGGATGCCGAGTCGGGAGGGACTTCGTGTTGGGGCTGATCTGACGAAGACACAGAGGAACACCGTGCTGTATCTCAAGAAGCAGGGAAAGCATGCATACTATATGAATGGAAGACATATAGCAAAAGATTTTCATGCCATTCGCCCACTTTTTTTTCCAGCAGTATATCCGACCAGCCACCCAGTGACTCTTTGCCTCCCACCAGTGGTACTCCTGCATCCTACTCCGAAGCAGCAGCATCGGATCAATCCGACACAGCACCCTGAGGGAAAGTGGTGACAACACCAGTCAGCACCAGAACATCAGTCACACTACCAGCCTCGGCCAGCCTCTGCGTGTGAAGTCACCCCCACCCCAACAGGACATCACCCTACATCAATCTCTATGAAATGTCATCTCCAGCCAGTCCCCTCACGAAGTTGTTGCCGGTCAACCTCTTCATGGTGTTGTCACTTGTCGACCCCAGTCTGATTTTGAAGATTCAGTCCTCAGCAGAAGTCACCCTGAGCCAGTCCTTTCATGACAACATTCCGAGCCAGATCCCCCACGATGTTATCTCCAGTCATCCTCTGCAAGAACCCAGCTCCAGTAGGCCCCCTTCATGACGACATTCCTGGTCATCTGCATCATGGTGTCAACCAGATCTTACATCATGTCGACGCCTGTCAGCTTCAAGCTGGTGTTGGCCTTGGTACTGATGCTGGCACCTCAACCTCAGCTCCAGAGGAGGGTGTCAAACTTGACCCTCCCACTTCATCACCTGCTGTCACCAGTTCCGGGCGCCGTTCCCCTCGAGGTTATGGGAGAGGTTCTCCCCTACCAGGGACCCCACATCAAGACACTCCATCGGAAAATGTAGGGCGTGGGTGTGAAGGGGAGGGGTAAAGGTAAGACTATGGGTTCACGTCAACCCAAACCTAAAACGGTTCATGACAGTCAGCCGTCACCAGTGCTGACCAGAAGCCAGTGTAGCAGTGGACAACCTTCTTCCTATCCAACGCAGCAAAAGCTCCCCAGTGACTAGCACTTTAATCAGTCCACAACTGATAATGCTGATAAATGTGACAAATGAAGGTCCGGCTAAAGCCCTTTAAATGTTAACAAAGTTCATGTTTCTAATGTTGGAACCAGTCAATCGTTCAAAAATAGACCGTGTGACAGATCAACACATGCTGATGATAAAAAAAGTTTTTTTTTTGCGGTCTTTCATATTGAAGGATTTTGGAGTATTACTCAAGTGTTGGATTTGTTATCTTTTTTGGTAATTAGCTATGATATTGCTCTTTTGGTGGAAACCTTTATTGTAACTTTACCAGAATCCTTTTTCTCTTCCCCTAAGATATTTATTTCCCCTGGTGTAAGGTTTCAGACAGTGTCTATGGTTGTCTGTCCGGTGGTGTTATCATTCTCGTAAGAAATGAACTTTGTTAAATATGTCGAAAGACTGAATATTGAATACGACAACATGATTGCTCTGAAGCTGTCTCATGAATCATTAAGTACAAACCTGATTGTCTATTGTTAGGAGTTTACTTGCCAACTGAAAATTCTGTATATCATTCTGAAACAAACGCATATAATGGAGTGTCTTCGCTGGAAGACTGCCTCTTTGAACTAATAAGAGTGAATGGTGATTTGCCAAGACTGTATTTGGCAACCTAAATTCAAGAAACTGGCTATGTTAGTGCCAGTGGTTCTGACCCTGTGGACGAAATGTGTGATGTGGTATCCCATGTTGACTTCCACTGTTCACACAGTTCGGATGAAAGTTTAACCAGGATATCAAGAGATGCTACTATGGACCCTTTTGGTCGTTATGTAACCGCTGTGTGTGAACTGTTTGGTTTGTCTATTGTAAATGGCTTGCGAGCAATAAAATTGTCAGGCGATTTTACCTACATTTCTCCAACCAGTAGTAGTGTTCTAGATTGCTTCATTATTTCGCGTGGGTTACTTTCTCGATGTGCCAACTTAACATAGTTTATAAAGTTGAATCTCAACATGCAGTGGTGATTTTAGCATTTACTAGTGACAGTAATGAATGTGTTGTAGAAATAAAAGAAGTTAACAGGACTACTATTTCAAAGTATAAATGGGAGGACCAAATGCATGCTACGTTTTCCGCTTTGATGCAAACCGAGTATGTCCAAGGTCTGTTTATGAAGCAACATTTTTAATTGAGTCTGATATAAACCTTGCCCTGTGCAGACTTCATGAGTGCTTCAGATATGCTGGGGAATGTATGAAGAAATCTATATTCCTTGGAACCGAGAAAAATAGGGTCTGCTTTGACCTGGAGTGCAAACAAAGCAGAACATTATTAACAATAGATTTACACAAGATCTCAAGGTCTCATAATGATCAGGACAGGGCAGCATATTGTGTGCAGAGAACAGCCTATAAGGAGTTAATTAGGCAAAAAAAAAAAAAAGCCCTAAAGAAAATATCATAATGTCTTTGCAAGATAATTTAAAGAATCCAAAGAAATTCTTGGATACCATTCGATCTGTCAAACCTAAATCTACCCAACCAATGATTTCCACTGAAAACTGGTATAACCACTTTAATAATATTATTGAATTTTATTCAATAGTGTTGCAAATGAAACTCTGGGCAATGTTGGTAGCGATCGTTTTGAATGTGTCTTCGACGCTGACTTTGTTATTAATATTGACCCTCTAAACGAGAAAATATCTGATACTGAAATAAAAAGTGCAATCAAAGCATTAAAGAGAGAAAGAGCGACTGGAACGAATGGTATGCTAGGAGAATTTTACAAATACAGTGTTGGCATTATTGTACCTTTCTTGATTCAATTTTCAACCATATTTTTGACAATGGCCTGTATCCAGATGAATGGTCCTTGTCAGTCTTACACCCTGTATTTAAGAAAGGGGATATGAATGTGCCTGACAACTACAGGGTAATCTCACTGCTGAGTGTATGTAGCAAATTGTATAGCTTTGTGTTAAATTAAAGAATTACTAACTGGATCGATGATAAAATGATTGGTGAAGAACAAGCTGGATTTAGAGCAAAGCATAGTAACTCTGATCATGTTTTCACGCTCATGGCACTGATTCAGAAACGGCTTGTAAAACACAGAAAATGCATGTTGCTTTTATGGATTTCCGTAAAGCATTTGATACAGTCCATAGACAGAATCTATGGAAAACTTTAAGCAACAATGGTATTAAAGGAAAAATTGCCTGGGCAATAGAAAGCATGTACGCAGTTGTTAAGACTCGTGTTCGGGCAGGTGGTGCTCTATCTGAAATATTCTTCTGCCCACATGGCCGTTAAGCAAGGTGAAGTATGCAATCATGTTCTGTTCTCCTTGTTCATCAATGAACTAACTAAACATGTCATCGGTAATGGTAGACATGGAATTCAGCTGTATCCTGATATTGTAGAACTGTTTCTTCTGTTCTTCGCTGACGATGTAGAATTATTTTCAGATAGCGTGGTA
>JADBJO010002764.1:201769-239269 GCA_016801955.1 Conus betulinus
AGACACTTGCAGCGTTTGTCGGGAAATGTTAGCAACTCTGTCAGAAAGCATCCATTAAGTGGGTGAAACTCGACTGTGTGGTCCAGCCTTCCTAGCTAAACCCATAGCAAACTCAACTCTAGATACGAGTAGGTCGGGGCAGCCTACTCATATATTTTGTGCTATCAATGTACTGTTTAGAGTGTTACAAAGCAGCTGTGTGACAGTATTTGGTTGCGTGGGTAGTAGTATAGCATGTATGAACCGACCCCCATGCGGATGGAGATGGTGACATCATGGGAAGTGACATAAGAAGTGACATCGTACAGAAAGTGACATCATCAGCCGGAAATGAAGGGATACCGGAAGTGAGATCATCCAGAAATGACTCATCCAGGAAGTGTAAAAGGGTGACATCACAGGAACTAACGTCACAGGAAATGACATCACTCGGAAATGGCGTCATCATTATCCGGGAAAGAATCATCCCGAGGGGTACAATCTGGTCCAACGTGTCGTGATCCTAATGCGGAAATCGTACGTGAATCGGCTCTTTTTTTTTTTTTTTAGGCTGTTTGTTTGTGTATTGCTTTGTAAGGGGCAGTCACCACTGAGCGTGAGTTACCAATACAAATTTTACAAGAAGGTGGATTACAAAATCAGTCAAGGGTATAAGTTAAACCAACTCGAGCGTGGCTTGGATGGAAAGGGCTACTGAGTAGATCACCAGGAACAGTTCAGTCAGTGCCGGGGAAAGGTCTTGTGTGTGTGTGTGTGTGTGTGTGTGTGTGTGTGTGTGTGTGTGTGTGTGTGTGTGTGTGTGTGTGTGTGTGTTTCGCCTGCCTGCTCTCTCTCTCTCTCTCTCTCTCTCTCTCTCTCTCGCTCTCTCTCTCTCTCTCTCTCTCTCTCTCTCAAAATGGAATTTTGCTGGACGCACACTTTTACTTGCTCAGGGAAGACTTTTTTTTTTTTTTTAATGTAACAGAAATGATGGTGCCAATGCCCGAAGAAATATTATGGTGTTTTGGACAAAGGCAACCTTTGTATAACGAGATGACTGGGGCGATCTTTACAGAAGGGTTACGGGGTATAGGTGTGTTACGGCATACTTTGTCGCCCCTGCACACTTTGTCGCCGGCGACAAACTGTGCTGCACGCTTTTGTCGCCGATGACAAAGTGTGCTGGACAGTTTGTCGTCCCAGCCATGAAAAATATCGACAAGTTTGCACACTTTGTCGCCCCTTGCACACTTCGTCGTCACTTTTCATATGTGACATTGCTGCACACTTTGTCGCCCCTCGAAAGAGGAAACTTCGGATCTGAAGTCATATCGTACATTTCTGACTTGATTTTATTGTACTCCCAGTTAAAACAACAACCACGCGAAGTGGTTAGCGTCGCGAACTCCCGGCTGGGAGGTCGTAGGTTCGAATCCCATCAGAAGTCATGTGGGTTTTTCTGCCCAGACCGGCTCCTACCCAGAGTTGAGTTTGCTGCGGGCTCAGTTGGGAAGACTGGGACCACACAGTCGAGTTTCATCCACTTAATGGATGCGTTTCTGAGAGTGTTGCTCAAATTTCCTGACCAACACTGCAGGTGCCTGTATCTCTCGGGCCTGGTTGACGCCGGGATATATTATGAAAGGAAGCGTAGAGTACAGCCCTGTCATGTAGTCTCAGACCGAAATGGAAATCCGTAGCATCATCTTAATCATCCTCATTCTCATCGATCAGCATTAAAAAAATGTCTCAAATTCTGTGGCCCTTCATGCCCTGTTCTCATGGTGACCTCAATTTCGATGTCCTCTCTCCACGTCTGTGGCCTTGGTTTGGTTCCGTCGGGGTCACTGGTATCGGCGAGTCCATGGGTCTCTGTCGTTGGACGGACGTGGTGGCGCCCTCCGGAGGGAGAGCTCACACTCGCGCCGGCTCCACGACTAAGCAATTATTGTCGTCAGTAGGGGGCTTAGTAGTGGTGGTGTCCTTCGTATGTTAGATCAGAACAGGCGCCACTGAACACCACTGAAGTGACTCGGCAGCAGTGCAGTGTGTCTCCTCTGGTGGGTTGCCTCTTGACGACTCGACATTGACTACTCTCCCTGTGGATTGCCGGTGCCCGGCTGCGGCGGGGCCGACCGGGCTGTGGCTTGTGTGTGTGTGTGTGTGTGTGTGTGTGTGTGTGTGTGTGTGTGTGTGTGTGTGTGTGTGTGTGTGTGTGTGTGCACGTGTGAACAGAGTGTGTTCCACGCGCTGCAACACAAGTACTGGGCCGATCTTTCTGAAACGTTTCATCCACGGCATCCCTTTCCCATTTCGCCCCTGTCCCATTCCAGCACTTCCTGTTTCACCTCCTCCCAATTCGTCCCTTTCCCATTTTGCCCCTTCTCATTTCGCCTTTGTCCATTAATTCCCATTTAGAGAGAGAGAGAGAGAGAGAGAGACAGACAGACAGACAGACAGACAGACATTTCGCCTCTATCTGTTAATTCCCATTTTCACCCTTCCCAATTTCAATTGATTTAATTAATTTGATTTCAATAATGTTTTATTCACATTTCACCCCTTCTCGTGCTCCTTTCCCATTTTGTCCCTTCCTTTCAGTTCCCAGTTCCATATTTACAGAAAAACCAAGCGATTCAAACAGACCGGTTTCCTGGAATTCTGCAACCACAGAATCGGTGAAGTGAGAAACAAAGTCACAAGGGAAGATGGAGAATGCTATAGAATTTATGCAAGCAAACCGGGGAGGTGAAAGCCTGGTTGTTGACCAACAATGCACATTCTGCTTTCATAAACTGCAAGGCAAAATAGGAAGGGGCCAAGTGGGAAGGGGGCAAAATAGGTAGGGGCGAAATGAGAAGGGGCGAAATGGGAAGGGGATCAATTGGGAAAGGGGCGCGAAAGGGGGCAAGGTGGCAATGGGGCGAATTGGGAAGGGGTAAGATGGAAGGGGGGCGAAATGTAGAAGAGGCAGAATGGGAATAATTTAGGGGCAAATCGGGAAGGGGAGAAGTGGGAAGGGGCGAAATGGGAAGACACTGATGCCCACCATATATTTTCACAGAATAGCCATTAATAATGGCTATAATGGTCAATAACAGTTTTTTGTACTCCCAGTTCTTATAGAACAGGGAGTACTTCAGAATGGGAACGAAGAAATGCTCTGTGTGTGTGTGTGTGTGTGTGTGTGTGTGTGTGTGTGTGTGTGTGTGTGTGTGTGTGTCCCGTCCGTCCGTCCGTCCGTCCGTCTGTGCTCAAAATGTACTGCTCCAGACAAAACTACTGGGCCGACCTTTCTGAAAATTTGTAGGTATGTTCATTATTGGTCACAAATGATACCCGACGTGTTATTTTACCGATATTAAAGGCTATAACGGCCCATAACGGTTTTTTCTTTTTTATGGAATATCTCAGAAAGTACTTGGCCAATCTTTCTGAAAATTTGTAGGTATGTTCATTATGGGTCATGGATCACAATGTTTTATTTTACCGTTATAGCCGTTACTAACGGGACACAAGATGCAAAGCATACAAATGTACTCCCAGTTTATCTTGAATAGCAACGGTTTTCTAACATTTTTATTTCAAGAGCTCTTTGCTTTGCCACAGACTCTCCAGAATCGCTTTAAAATCGGTCAAGTAGTTTCTGAGATATATTCGAAAAGGAAGAAAAACTGATAGCCGTTACTAACGGCTATAATGGCCCATAACAATTTTCTTCTTTATGGAAAATCTCAGAAAGTACATGCCGATCTTTCTGAAAATTTGTAGGTATGTTCATTATGGGTCACAGAAGATGGCCGATGTTTACCAGAATGGTCGTTACTAACGGTTGTAACGGACCAAAATGGTTTTTCCTCTTTATGGAATATCTCACTCGTATTCAAGATAAACTGAGAGTACGTTTATATGCTTTACATCTTGTTCTTCTTTATCAAACATCTCAAAAACTACTTGACCGATTGTCAAGTGGTTTTGACGAATTTGTGTCAAATCATTGTCTTCCTTTAGCTATGGGGAATGATTGTGATAAATTGTTAAGCAACATTAAAAACCGTCTAAATGCTAGGAAAATATATCCCACTCATTTTAGAGAAATGATCGTTCTGAAAATTGGCAGATGTGTTCAATATGGGTGAAGGCCGACATTTTATTTTTCCATATTCTGCAACGACTTCCGCCATAGCGTCTGTCATCAGTTTTTCTTCCTTTTCGAATATCTCAGAAACTACTTGACCGATTTTAAAGCGATTCTGGAGAGTCTGTGGCAAAGCAAAGAGCTCTTGATATATAAAATGTTAGAAAACCGTTGCTATTCAAGATAAACTGGGAGTACATTTGTATGCTTTGCATCTGGCATCCCCCTCCCCTCCCCCCACTTTTTCCAAATTTCAGAGAAAGTGTGGAATTCCGAGAAAGTGTGGCTGAAACCCTCGCCCTTCGGAAATTCGGAGAAAGTGTAGGAAGTTCCTTACAAAAATTCATCACCCACAGGTGACTACTCTGGATGTGTAATTGGATTATCAAAGACCTGGGAAAAAAAAAGCCAGAAAGTTCACATGCAGATTGCATGTGTGTGGTGTTATGTTTTAGAACACTTTGACTTTCGATTTGACGATAACGAGTTTGTGTTTAAAAAAAATGCATTGTTTTACATTGGGGTGTTGTTCAGGTGACAACGGTTTGATTTTTCTAGAATATATATATATATATATATATATATATATATATATATATATATATATATATATATATATATATATATATATAATTGAGTAATAAATTCCAATCGAACTGGGAACTGACAGAAAGGGACAAAATGGGAAAGGAGCATGGGAAGGAGTGAAATGTGAATAAAACATTATTGAAACTAAATTAATTAAATCAATTGAAAATTGGGAGGGGGTGAATGGGAATTAACAGATAGAGGCGAAATGTCTGTCTGTCTGTCTGTCTGTCTGTCTGTCTGTCTGTCTCTCTCTCTCTCTCTCTCTCTCTCTCTCTCTAAAAAAAATGGGAATTAATGGACAAAGGCGAAATGAGAAGGGGCAAAATGGGAAAGGGACGAATTGGGAGGAGGTGAAACAGGAAGTGCTGGAATGGGACAGGGGCGAAATGGGAAAGGGATGCCGTGGATGAATTGGGAAGGGGCAGATTGGGATGGGGTGAAATGGGAAGAAGGGGCGAAACAGGAAGGGGGCAGAATTGGACAGGGGCGACATGGAAAGGGGGTGAAATGGGAAAGGGACGAAATCGGAAAGGGACAATTGGAAAGGGGCAGAATAGGAAGGGGCGAAATGAGAAGGGGCAATAGGGAATAGATTGGGGACAAAATGGGAAGAGGCGAAATAGGAATAAACCATGGGCATCATCCTTGACCCATAGTAAACATACCTCCAACGTTTCAGAAAGATCGGCCCAGTACTTGTGTTGTAGCGCGTGGAACACACTTTGTTCACACGTGCACACACACACACACACACACACACACACACACACACACACACACACACACACACACACACACAGAGAGAGAGAGAGAGAGAGAGAGAGAGAGAGAGAGAGAGAGAGAGAGAGAGAGAGAGAGAGAGACAGAGAGAGAGAGAGAGAGAGAGAGAGAGAGAGAGAGAGAGAGAACACGAATCTTTTCTAACTAGAATCTTCATTGAGGGTAATTGGATAAGCTTCTGTACACCAGGCCATCAAGAGAGAAAAGAACAAGGAAAGAAAATAAATAAATACATCAACCACACACACACACACACACACACACACACGCGCGCGCGCGCGCGCGCGCGCGCGCGCACACACACACACACCACACACACACACACACACACACACACACACACACACACGCACGCACGCACACACACACACACACACACACACACACACACACACACACACACACACACACACACACACACACACACACACACACACACACATTTATACAAACAAAAATATATGATAATGAAAGAGAGAGAGAGAGAGAGAGAGAGAGAGAGAGAGAGAGAGAGAGAGGGAGGGAGATTCAGATTCAGATGATTTATTCATATAACAGGCCAAAGCCCCTAATGAAGGTGTGTGTGAACATACAGGTACAGTAGTTACATGAGAGAGAGAGAGAGAGAGAGAGAGAGAGAGAGAGAGAGAGAGAGAGAGAGAGAGAGAGAGAGAGAGAGAGGATTTCTCCGTTCCGATTGTAAAGTACTCTCTTTTTGTCTGTTTGCTTCTTTCTTTGTTTTGTTTTGGTGGTTGTTGTTTTAACTGGGAGTACAATAAAATCAAGTCAGAAATGTACGATATGACTTCAGATCCGAAGTTTCCTCTTTCGAGGGGCGACAAAGTGTGCAGCAATGTCACATATGAAAAGTGACGACGAAGTGTGCAAGGGGCGACAAAGTGTGCAAACTTGTCGATATTTTTCATGGCTGGGACGACAAACTGTCCAGCACACTTGTCGTCGTCGGCGACAAAGCGTGCAGCACAGTTTGTCGCGCCGGCGACAAAGTGTGTGCAGGGGCGACAAAGTATGTCGTAACACACCTATACCCCGTAACCCTTCTGTAAAGATCGCCCCAGTCATCTCGTTATACAAAGGTTGCCTTTGTCCAAAACACCATATTTCTTCGGGCATTGGCACCATCGTTTCTGATACATTAACAAAAAAAAGTCTTCCCTGAGCAAGTAAAAGTGTGCGTCCAACTTTACAAATTGGGGGGTTAAGCCGCCGCCGTTTTGTAAAGCGCTTTACAAAACAGCAGGCGCTTTGTATCCTGTTTCTTTGGACTAAAACGATAAACTATTTTTACACTTCCAGTGATTATTCCTGCAATTTTGATGACTTTCTGAGAGTATAGAATTCTGGATTCTGGATTCGACATTTGAAAAGTAGTTACAGACTCAGAATAAAAAAAAAATTACATGGAGAATATTTCGACAGGATCGCCCTGTCTTCTTCAGCTCACTGTTGCTGTTGTGGCAGCGAGGCCTGGTGGGACGACTGTTGTGTGGGGTGAACGGTTGTCAGGATCTGATTGTAGATGGGGGAAGTTCAAAGCCTTGATCTCTGTTCAGGCTGAGGCGTCTGATCTTAATTTCGATTGCTTCTTTAACTTTTCTTTTTGTGAGAAAGGGCTCTGTAGACCGTTTCTTGGGGGCTGAAACTGTGGCCGGTGGCTTGTAGATGTTCATGTATGGCGGACGTAGATCGGTTTTTGGTGTTCCCGTAGACGGGTGGTGAGTGGGCTTGCTGTCTCGCCAATGTAGGTATGGGTACAGTCTTGACACCCTACCTGGTATAGTACACCACACTGCTTGAGGGGGTCCCGTTTTGTCTTTGACATGGGTCAGTTGCTGGCGTAGGGAGTTGGTGGGTTTGTGGAACACTTTGCATCCATGTTGTTGGAAGGTCCTGGCTAGACGCTCTGAGACTCCTTTAATGTAAGGGATCCCTACTTTCACACTGTCTGTATCTGTAGAAGAAGGGTAGCGAACTCGAGGGTTGTCCCACATCCATAAGGGTATCTATTAGCAGAATGGGCAGTCTTGATGTGTTCTTCTTCTTTCAGCTCTTCCTCCTTAGTAGAACACAGAACAGAGGCTCTGTGCATGAGGGTGTTGGCAACAGATCTCTTGTGCAGGAAGGGGTAGTTAGAGTGAAAGTTCAGATATTGGTCAGTGTGGGGTGGGTTTCCTATAGACAGTGGTCTGCACCCTGTCGTCATGGGTTCAGGTGATGATTGTGTCCAGCAACGGTATAGATTTGGGCAGGGAAGCAAAGCAAAGTCACAATGAGAACAGGGCAAAGTAAGGCCACAGAATTAGAGACATGTTTTATTGTGATTGGTGAGGATGAGGATAAGATTAAAGCTATTAAGTTCTACTTTGGTCTGAGACTGCATACAAGGGACATTCTCTGCACTTACTTCCAGAGGCCCGAGACATGAGAAACCTGCAGTGCTGGACAGGAAATTTCAGCAACACTCCAAGAGACGCATCTATTGATTGAATGAAATTTGAATATACGTTCCAGTCTTCACAGCAGATCCCATGCAAATTCAGCTCTGGGTAATGATTAGTAATGGGGTTGAACAATCACACAAATATAAACTGCCCTGATGGAAACCAAACCTGCGGCCTTCCAGCCTGGAATCTGCGTTGCTAACCACTTCACCATGGTGGCTTGTTATAATCACCTTTCTTCTTGTCATCATCTAAACGTCACTCAACTCGTTCTTCTGAGACTCCTTGCTCCTTTGATAACTTAGCGAAAATCATTTCTGCTAATACTCCATTTCTGAAAGACTGGTGCCCTTTTTGACGGAAACTTAATATCTTTCTTTTGTTTTTTTTTCTCCTGATAAAGCTTTCTAGCCAGCTAAAAAGCCTGACGAGGTCATCGAGGGTCTAGATCTATCTCCCCTACCCTAAGGTGTCTGCCATTCATAAAAACAGCAGCAGCAGCAGCAGCAAGAAGAACAACAACAACAACAACAACAATAGCCACTTCATCAGCAACAGCAGCAGCAGCAGCAGCAACAACAACAACAACAACAGCATCAGTGAAATAACAATTTATCCTCGTTCACTTTTTTCTTGCAAAAGGAGCAAATGGAAACACTGACAATGTATATAACAATCCCTTAAATGTGTCCTCTTGTGAATTAATCCAAATTGCGGACAAGTACATAAAGGGGCAGAATTTTAGACGGAAAAATGGCTACTTTACCATCGTGGCCAAGGCACATTGTTTAAACTAATTTACAAACTAAGGCAGAGTTCTTGGAACACTAATTATTCTCATGGTATTACTTGTGTCTGCAGGGAAAATATTTCTGTGCATTATCTTTTGGTTAAGTGTTCAGTATTGATCTCACTCTATCAGGAGAAAGGTATTTAGATGAATATGTTTGAAAATGTCAATGCTCTCTTATATGGTTCATATGTTGCTGAAATTGCCATGGTTATTTTGTAGTCACGGGTTGCATTTTATTTTTCATAAAGATCAGTTCTGTGTACCACTAGCGTATTTCACTTATGTAAATGTGCATATATCAGACGTGGGGTTTGAAAGTACTAACATAGATGCTACGTTGAGTGTGAAAGAATTTTTCCTGTTCTTTTTTCCTTAAAAAAAAAGGTGTCTGATATCATCTGGCGATGAAAGGACATTGATCAACTGATCACTATTGTAAACTTACTAAAAGTGTCGTACCATTATTACTCAGCAGAAAGTATCTGAAAGTAATGCCTGCAGCTCTTTACAGCAATGTTGTCTGATTGAATGCCTGTCATGGCTGCTTTCCCACAATGTCTACTACACAAACACTGCAGACCACTGACTTGAGTCAAGTTGCATGCATTCTCCTAATCACTCACTCCACCTGAGCAACTTAAGCTTCGTACCTCTCACGCCCCAAGCCTTTTTCTCCTCCTCCTCACTGAAATGATTGTCACAGAATTAGCACACCCAAACTTCACTGTATGCAGCGGGGAACGTGTTTGTCGATATGATCCCTTTTGCAGCAAGTTGAATTTGTACAATTCTATCCTGCTCCATTACAGTCCATTTTCTTTCAAAATGTTGTGTGTCTTACCCGTTTCAATTTCTTTGTTTTTTCCTGCCATCATGAGCAATCTGTAGCAGGACTGATGGGGTTTCATCACGTATTTTGCTCGCTCGCTGGACACACAAGTGTTTTCCTCCCAAGCCCATAAAATTGCACAGCGTCATCAACATCTACTCAAAGGTAGTACCACTGGCATTTCTGGAGAGGGAGATGAGAAGCCTGCCTATGCATCTTGAACTATCGACACTGGAACAGGAAACGTAAAGGTTAAAAGCAGACAACATAGTGCAGCTGGAAACGAATATGCTGGTATGAGAGAACGTCCTTGTACGCCCACTCTTTTGAATTTCCCTCCCTCAAGTGTTGTCTACTCTCTTGAATCCCCCCCTGCCCCTTTAGTGTCATCTAATCTCCTGAATGAATTTTCCTCCCTTTAGTGTTGTCTACTCTCCTGACCCCCCCCCCCCCCCCCCCCCCCTTTCCCCCGCTTTAGTGTTGTCTACTCGTATTTGAAAACATAGCTTAAAACTGAATGTCCTGTGGAATTCACCTAATTTTTGCCTCCCTTTAGTGTTGTCTACTGGTACATAGCTTAAAGCTTAAAGCTGAAATTTTCTGATGAATTCACCTAAATTCCCCTCCCTTCATGCAGTCTACTCGTATTTGAAAACATAGCTTAAAGCTGAATGTCCTGTTGAATTATCATTCATAACTTGTGTTGAGATGATTATAAAAATCAATGCGGTGCAGGGTATATACAGACACCAGGATTCGATGGGTCCACTCCATGTTCAGAAATAACACAGAGCTGTATTACTCTTACCAGACCACCTGACCACATCGCCTTACTGGGCCTTGTCAGCTGGCGTAAAAAGACATTGATATATTTCGAGACTTTCGTTGGTCCGTGTGGCTCGAGGCAGTGTTGTCACATTCAGCAACTATCACCCTCTTATCCTTTCTTGCTTTTTCCTGATGACTTCGGTTTGGGGGCAAGCAATGAATCCCATGTATCGTTGTTTGTTTATCATGCATTGACTAGGGACTGCAGTGCATTTAAACTACGCTTCTCTTTCCTGCTAGAGAACTGGAAACCTCGTCGAGTGCCAGGGCTCAACCTGTGGAATTGTTCTAGGTCGGTGTGGCCTGACCTGTATGAACATTTTCCTTGTGATTTGAAACCTCAGTGTGTGGACCATGAAGATGAGTCCCATTGTCCTACACCTCTGACAGGTGTGGACCAGGAAAGGTGAGGCAGAAACAACATTCTGTGCAATGGTCTTTTTGTATGGGAGTTCTTTTAGTTTACCAAACTTATAGATAAAGTTTCCACCTGATGTAACAAAAAGACACAGGCAGATATTACTTTAGAAAAAAAAAAAGGAACAGAGAATAAATGAATCAAATCACCAGGAGATCCTTCACTCTTGCGGTGTTCAGCAGTGCCTGTCGTGAACATGTACATGCAGGTTACTACTTATTAAGCCCACTACTGATAATATGTATGTGGCGGCGGGGGGAGAGGGGGGGGGGGGGATGTTGCTTGTAGCCCAGCCGACCGCAAAAGGCCACATCAGGGCTGTCACAACGTTAAGATCAAACTCACAATACATACCTTTTAAAAACGCACCAGATATATTGTTGCTTTTTTTTTTTTAATTAAATTCTAGAATAGATGAGAAATGTTAATCTATTCAGAAATTCAAAGATCACGTCAGGTGGGCCAGCTATGAACAACGTTTTCATGGAGTCTGTTGTAAAATGTTTATGTCTCACATCATGCAGACTACTGATGGTAGCTATTGCTTAGTTGTGAAACCATTATGAGTGAGCTCTTCCTCCAAAGGATGCCACCGTGTTAATCCAATTAATAATCCCCTTGAGAATACGCTGATGCAGGTCACTCTGACAGAACCTGATCAAGGCACTTGACGTGGAGAGAAAATCGAGGAGCCCATAAAAGTTGGACATGAAGGGCCACGGCATTCCAGGCATTTATTGTAAAATGCTGATCAATGAGGATGATGAAGACGATGCTACAGATTCCCGTTCTGTTCTGATACTGCATGACTGATCTACACGGTATACTTACTTTCATAACAAGTCCCAGTGTGAACCAAGCCCGAGGGATACAGACACCTGTAGTTGGTCTGAAATGTTGAACAACACTCTCAGAGAGGCATCCATTGAGTGGATGTAACTTGGCTGTGTGGTCCAGGAAATCATAACGCTGGGTAGGAGCCAGTCGGCGTGGAAAACTCCCACAAATAAATGGCTCGATGGGAATCAAATCTTCGACCTTCAAACTAAGAGTCGATGATGCTAGCTGCTTCCATTCGTCTGTTGAAGGGTCAGCCATTGAAGCATAAATGCACGATTAAAACACAGGAACATTGATATATATATATATATATATATATATATATATATATATATATATATATATATATATATATATCCAAAAGAAAAAAGACACAAGGACAACAAGCTGTCGTGGTTGTAAATGAAATTTTTTCGGTTTTATTTGCCTTCGTCAGCACATGACATCCTCCCTGAGTGCCAGCAGGTAAGGTAGTGAGGGAAGAGACGTGAATATTTCAATATGACGTAATATAAAACAAATTACGTACTAGAATGATACGTAACTCGACAGACGTGTCACAGGTAGTAATCTGATGGATGAAAGCTGTGTGTGTGTGTGTGTGTGTGTGTGTGTGTGTGTGTGCGTGCGTGCGTGCGTGCGTGTGTGTGTGTGTGTGTGTGTGTGTGTGTGTGTGTGTGTGTGTGTGTATTTATGCGTGCGCGCGTGCGCGTGCGAGGACGAGTGTATGCGCTCGTGTGTGTGTGTGTGTGTGTGTGTGTGTGTGTGTGTGTGTGTGTGTGTGTGTGTGTGTGTAGTCTTCAATTTAATGTCTATTCACGTTATGTGGTCTAGACACACAAAATAGAAGAACGCAGCAGCACTTAAAAATATACCAAGTAGCATCCAATAAAGGTACAGCATCTGCGTCTCTTTACAGGTATGTAAAAATCGGACCCCGAGTCAATGCCATTGTCACATATTATTGAGGACTTACTTAAAATGTCATCCAGGGAAGATTCAGCTAAAGCAAGTAAAGTCTTTTAAAAAAAAATTAAATTAAAATTAAAAAAAAAAACGGTTCACATCTTAGTACTTTCTGCATGTTTGATATCTTTTTCGCCACAGCTTTATTTTTATGTCATTTGTAAATTTTTTTTAAAACCATTAAGTTTAAGTCTGTGGATCAAAGAGGTCATTGACCTTACATGAAGTGTGTGTGTGTGTGTGTGTGTGTGTGTGTGTGTGTGTGTGTGTGTGTGTGTGTGTGTGTGTGCGTGCGTGCGTGCGTGCGTGCGTGCGTGCGTGGGTGCGTGCGTGCGTGCGTGCGTGCGTGCGTGTGTGTGTGTGTGTGTGTGTGTGTGTGTGTGTGTGTGTGTGAGAGAGAGAGAGAGAGAGAGAGACAGAGACAGAGAGACAGTGAGATTGTTTTGTTAAATCATCCTCATAACTTTATGATATGTGTAGTTTTCAGGATAGCCCCCCCCCCCCCCCCCCCCCCCAATACCACCACTCCCTACACACAAGGGAAAAAAAAATAATAAAAGAAAAAAAAAGTGGGGGGGGGGGGGGGGTGTTATAAATACGTCGTTCAGGTCATCCAGGACGGAGAAGCAATCAGGCTCCGCTAAAAAATGATGGTGAAGCATATTGTTACAGGAGAAGTAATCAGGCTTCGAGACAAAATGATGGCCAAATAATGTTACAGAAGTATTCGGCCTCCAAACAAAATGACGGTGAAAACATTTTGTTTCAGAGAAGTATTCAGGCTCTGCTGCAAAATGACGGAGAAAACATGTTGTTACAGGAGAAGTATCCACGATCCACAACAAATGATGGCGAAAACGTGTTCTTACATGAGAAGTATTCAGGCTCCACCACAAATGATGGAGAAAACTGTTGTTACAGGAGGAGTGTTCAGAATCCACAGCAAATTTTGGCAAAAACATGTTGCTACAGTTGTATCCGGGTTTCACAACAACATGATGGTGAAGACATGTTGTTATTAACGGAAAATTATTCAGGTTCCACGACAAAATGATGGCGACGACATTTTGTTACATGAGAAGTATTTGGGCTCCACAACAAAATGATGGCGACGACATTTTGTTACAGGAGAGGTATTTGGGCTCCACAACAAAATGTTGGTGAAACATACTGTTACAGAAGAAGTATTTGGGCTCCACAACAAAACGATGGCGAAAACATATTGTTATGGAAGAATTATTCGGGCTCCACTACAATGATGGTGAGAATATGTAGTTACAGGAGAAGTATTCAGGCTCTAGAAGAGAACTGTTGGCGACAATATTTTGTTACAGGAGAAATATTCGGGCTCCAGAACAAATGATGGCGAAAACATGTTGTTACATGAGGTTCCGTAACAAATAATGGTGAAAACCTGTTTTTGCAAACACGTATTCAGGCTCCGCTACAAATCGATGGTGAAAACATGTTGGTACAGGAGAAATAGTCAGGATCTTCAAGGTACTCTGGCGCCATAAAAAATGGTTGCTGGCGACGTGTTACTGTAGACTGTGTTCAAACCCAGTGGATGTAGTGTCTGCAATTTACTTATCCAGAATGCCTCCCGCTGCAGTCGTTTTTGTTTTGTATGTATCAGAGTGCACTTTCTCTATTGGTAGACATTTTATGTTGGAGAGTGGAGTGTTGTGGCCTGTTGAAGTGTGATGTGATGTGTGTGCCCGTGTTCTTATTTATGTTTGATCTGTGTTGGTAAAACTTTGTTTTGAGTCTGTTCTTTGTCTCTCCAACATATTGTGCGTCAGTGCACATGTCACAGAACAGCAGGTAGATGACATTGCTTGTTTCGCATGTCATTCTGTTGCGGAGCCTGAACAACTCTCCCGTTCTGGACGATTTGAACGAATTGGATTCCACAAGGTGGACCTGAGTTGTTGTACATTATATATATATATATATATATATATATATATATATATATATATATATATATATATATATATATATATATATATATGTTAAAAATAGGATGGTAAAAGGAAGTTTTAAAATGATTTTAAAACTTCCTTTTACCATCCTATTTTTAACAGATGTTGCTCCCCAAGGGGTTGAGCACTTTAAGAATTTTATAAGGCGTTTTAGCAGTATTCTTGATATATATATATATATATATATATATATATATATATATATATATATATATATATATATATATATATATATATATATATATATATATATATATATATATATATATATATAATGTAGAACAACTCAATAGGGTAAACTAGCGTCAAAGGCCATCCAAGCTGTAGTATAGCGATTTACCAGTAAGACCTGCACAAGATAATAGGACTGTTTATTTCTTTCTTTGCTAATTCAGTTTCCAACATCTCGGGCTGAATCTATATTGCAATGATAAAATGGGCTTAGGAAGAAAAAAAAAAAAAAAAACTACAATGCATCAAATGGCATTTAAGGCTATCTCTGTGTAATTTCAAAGTATATGCTAAAAAGTTATACAACAATGTGACATAGTTTTTTTTCGTGTGTCTTTAAACTGACAAAAGTTCGTTAAATGTGGGATATGTTCGTTAAATAATGTGACATAGTTTTTTTTCGTGTGTCTTTAAACTGACAAAAGTTCGTTAAATGTGGGATATGTTCGTTAAATATGGCTGAATTCCCTGAGTCAGCTGAAAAGCTTCCTGACACTCAGGTGTTCACGTAACTGATTTACACTTGGAATCTTTTGTGAGATTGGTCAGGGAAGAAACAAGGGTAGCAAAACGATGTACAAACTTCTGATAGTACTTTACCAGATCAAGAAGTGAACGAACTTGCTTTCTTGTGGTAGGCTGAAATATGGACAGGATCTTATCAACTTTGCTAGCTGAGGCTTAAGAATGCCAAGAGAAACAACATGACCCAAGAACTCTAGTTCCTGAAAACCGGGAAAAAACATCTTCGACGGTCGAACAGTGAGTCCAAGATTCAATTATTTCTGGAAGAGAACAGCCACATACTGAAATGTGCTTTCCAAGTAATGCTAGCAACCAGAATGTCATTAAAAAATGATGCAAGAGCACATTGGAAACTAAACGAAGGCATCATCTGAGCAAAGGTAGCAGGGGCTAAAATCAAACCAAATGACGTGTGTGTCCACTGAAAACTCCCAAGGGGGTTGAAATGTTGTCTTTTCTTTGTGCTGAGGCTTAACCAGAACTTGTCAATATCCTTCCAAGAAATCAATCTTGGTGAAGTAGACTGCACCAATCTTGGTGAAGTAGATTGATGCAAACAGTTCCTTAACATCCGGCATGGGTTCTTCGTCAAGACGAGTAGTTAATTTAAGCGCACGGAAATCAATGCAGAACCTGACTAATCCATCTGTTTTTAACAAGCACAATTGGCGAATTGTAAGGAGACTGACTACGCTCAATGACACAAAGTTGTAGCATAGTCTCAACTTCCTGCTTAACAACTACAGTTGCTGAAAAAGGTAATAGGTATAGTTTCAACCTAATGGGTTTGCTACCAGTGAGCGGATTTCCTGAAAAAATTCAGCTTGACACATTCAGGATTATCTGTAAACAAAGCAAAAAAAAAAAAAAAAATATGGCATACAGATTCCGCCTTTTCTCTTTGCACATTAGATAATTGATCACCGATGTTAATATAATGAATAGTCTGTTTAGAAGGAACAAGTGGGGCAGTGGGGGTATTCATATCAGATTCAAGGCAATCATCATCATCCTCGGTGATCACTGACGCTGCTGTCACATGTTCATCACTCTTGGGGAAACTGTCCAATCCAGGTAATGAAAGCACACAACGAACAGCCTTTCTGTTTTTTGGATCACCAAGCAGAGTATGAAACAAAAAAAAACAAACAAACAAACAAACAAGCAAACAATCAAAAAAAGGGTGTCTGTTTGAAAACTCACTTTTTCACGACAGCGGTACCGCCGGGAAAATGAGTGTCCACAACATCGGGCAAAGCAGAATCTTCATCAGTAACATTAACAGTTGACACATTTTACACATACCTCTAAAATTGTAAGTCAACTCAACAAGCAACATGTACAGGAAGTTTCGCATTGCCAAACTGATCACATTTACATCTATTGTTGCTACCTAGAATTAGACCAAGTCTTCCAACAGAAGAAATTACACTACTCACTGGTAGCTTTCGATAGCCATCCGGCAAATTCTAGGCAGTACCCCCCAACTGTTGAAACTTTCCAACGCTACATCTATTGTATTTCACCAACATATTTGCATGAAAAGCTTTTCTTTTGTTGTTGATCAATATAATATAACCAGGATGGAAATGATCATTAAGTGTGTATGACCCTTTCCACTGCATCAGTAATTTGTTTTTTCTGTCAGTGGACAAGAACACAAGTTCATCATCATAATAGAAAATGAGCGATGTGACGGCGTTCACATCCTTGTACTTTTTTTGTATGTTTCTGCAGCCTTTTGCGAATGTTGAGTAGGAATGTCCATGCCCTCTGTCAAAAGAGTTTTCAGTTGTCACATGTTGGCAAAGGGGCTGGGAAGTACTTTTTGAGCCGTGTGAGATTGCAAGAATCTGCCAACAGATCAGTTGGACCCCTGCGCTGTCTACCATAAAGCAGTTCAAATTATGAGAATCCAGTGTTCTCTGTGTGCAAAGAGAATTTCTGGGAGGTAACGGTCCCAGTCTTGATGGTGTTGTCGTACCACATTCTTTAACATGAATTTACGGGTACCATTCAACCATTCAACCATTCTGGTAGACCTTGCATGGTACAAATTTGTATTGACTGACTTGATGGACAACATTCGGTAACTTTATTTCAAGAGGTTTGACACAAACTGAGTACCATTGTCTAGTTAAACCTCTATTGGGTATCCTAGGAGATTGAAAAACTTTCTTCACCTGAAGATTGGAGCAAACGTGACTGACTCCAAAGCCATCCTCAATCTGTGCAAATCTACCAGTCGAATTTGTCAACGTTCGTTGCTGAGTAGTATTCACAGGAACGTAAAAAATCTCTCTCTCTCTCTCTCTCTCTCTCTCTCTCTCTCTCTCTCTATATATATATATATATATATATATATATACATGGCTATGCATGGCAGATGTGCACAGCTCGTCGAGACTCGTGCTTGTGACATTGCCGTGTACAGGGCTGTGGTTCTGACTGCTCTCTCTACTGTTGTGAGACGAGGACTACGTACCGTTGACACATACAGCAGCTCGAACAGTTCCATCAACGATGCTTGCGCAAGATCTGCAGAATCAAATGGCAAGACAAAGTGTCCAACGTACAGGTCCTGAATAAGTGTGGCTAACCCAGTTTGAGTGCGTACTCATTAAAAGCCAGGCCCAATCGACAGGACACATTTGTATGGAGGACAGCAGCAGAGTTCAAAGATGCTGCTGTATGGGCAACTGAAGGAAGGACAGCGTGATGAACGAAGGCCTCGCAAGAGATAAAAAATACACCTTGAAAGCCAGCCTCAGAAGCTGCAACATCGACACAACTTCATGGGAAGATGTCGCCCTTGACAGAACACTGTGGAAGCAACAGTGTAGACTACATTCAAAATATTTTTTTCTTTTAAATGCTGTGCCAGTCTTGAATAAATGTTGATTTGTGTTCATTTCTCCAGTGTTTATTGATGTGTATATATGTCAGATACAAGGGTTTATGTGCAAGTTTGGATTTTTTTTTTTTTTTTTTTTTTTTTTTTTGAGATCTCTTCTCGTTTGTCCAGTGAGCTCTGTGTTGGCATTACTGCTAGCTGATTTCGTGTTGTAAGCTGCGCTGTTATAAGCTACGTCCGTCTTACTATGGGCGTATAACATCAAGGACGAAAGAGTTACCCCACTTGTTCGTTATTTAAAATCCCACAGCTCAGTATACTTAAATTTTAGGGACTTTAAAAATGAAATTTTACAGGATAATACGACTGCAACATAATTGGTCGTACATTTTTACTATTGCACTTTTTCAGGATGTGAGGAAAAAACGTTTGTCAGTATTTTGCAGAATAATACTATTTAGAATTTATTTTCAACGGTTGTTTTCTGCCATAATTATAGAGATATTACCGAAACTTGTTTGCTTTTACAAATTCTTTAATAGGTAGTATTTCAAATATCGTGTAATGTAACAAATGAAAAACAAGTGCTTTCATAGAAAAACAAAGATGTGTGCAAGTACATTGGTACTCATTTCTTTGATGTATTTATAAACATGATTATCTTATTTTGTGGTACAGGAGTTATGTGTGTGTGTGTGTGTGTGTGTGTGTGTGTGTGTGTGTGTGTGTGTGTGTGTGTGTACATACATACATACATATATATTTATGATATACATTTTCCCCCATTTACTTCATCTTTTTTTCCCCTCTCAATTTCAAATCTTTGCCAAATCATTACTATAATGATGGAAGAGTTGTTAACCTGCACTTGTTTTCCCCCACTACTTAATTGTTCAGCATTGTATATATATATATATATATATATATATATATATATATATATATATATATATATATATATATATATATATATATATATATATTGTGGCTGATGCTTCTTGTTAGGTCCCATGGCAATTGATAACTGTTCTCTTTCATCTTCTCACCCATCTTCACTCACCACCTAATCAACATGCTTTCTCTTTCACGCTTTTCTCACATACATGCAACACATGACACAAAGATATTGTATTGCGCTTAGGTCCACTCCATGAGGAGTGTGAAATTATAATGTGTCACTTTTTCATATACAAGCATTATACCCGGTGGCTATATGAACAGGTACATATAATAGTGAACCTGTAAACCTCAGAATTCCTTTTCTCTTGTAATTTCGTAACTTTACGTCCCATTACTTTAAGTGTTTTTCTTTGATCACTTTGTTTTCTGCAAGTGAGGAATTCAACGAATAAATTCAACCTTAGCTTCAAATGTACAATACCTTTTGTTTGTCAGGTATTGGAATTCGACGATTAAACTCTCCAATAGCTTCAAAAGGACAATATATTTGTTTGCCCGGTAACTGGATTCAACATTTAAGTCACAACAGTTTCATAAGGACAATACCATTTGTTTGCCAGGTAACGGCTAAAAATCCAGTATTTCTTTCGATTTCTGACCAGCGCTTTGCGCCGATTTCTTTCCAACACTGCTGAAGGGGTTAAAACATCAATCCCCTGGGATCTGAACTTTGAGTTTGACTGAGGGGGGGGGAAAGCGCCATGAGACACTTCTTGCTCATTTTTTGGGCATGAAATGTTGACCCCCGAGTCATAACCGAAAGGTAGTGGACCTAAGCGCGTTGACTGTCTGAGGATTACGAAATCATAATGAAAATAATAACAATTACTATAGCACCCAACCTAACAACGTAGGCTGCCGGGCGCTTTACAAGCTTTAACAATTCAACATCTTATAATATATGCAGAAAACACACACGCACCAAATATTGCGTTCATAGGAAATCAACATAGCTACACCCACACGCGCGTGCCCGCGCACAGCCGTTCGCGCGCACACACACATCCTCTGTGCGCACACGTGCCTGGAACATACTGTTGCACACAAGATTATACTATGTAACCAGTTAACAGCTCCTTTGTACACAAGCAAAGTGTACACATACATAATGTCTTGTGGGGGTTGCCCGTCCTTCTTGTTGCCTTTGCTGCGCCCTTGTCCGCCGGTTTTGTCTGTTAGCATCCGCAGGTCCGGGAGCCCCCCAGGACCTGTAACCAATAGAAACCAAGAACGAAGAGGCAGTATCTGCACTCTCGATCGGGTCATACTGACTGAAACATGTCTGGGTAAGAGCAAGGCTGTCCTAGTATGTAATGTGATGAAGAACGGCTACTGTTCCTAATGTATCTTTTGAATGCGTCCGATTTCCATCTCCCTAGTTGCCTTATCTGTGTGTCTGACATGCCCCGAGCTGCCGCTGCTGTTGTTGCTCCTATCCTAAAGCTATGTGATGTGAATTTTGCTGCTGGGTAGCGGCAAAACGCCAGTGTGAGGCGCAGCTGGGTGTTAAATACTGGTGACGGGGACTCCTGGGGCCTTGAGGAATAGGGGTCCAGGTACGAGGCCCCTGTCTGCTAAATAATCTTTCATGGCCTGCATAGGGCAACCTAACACAACATTTTCAAAACAAGGAATCATCAGATCAAGTTACCAATGGGACTCTTATACAGTCCCTGTACAATGTCAAATATTTGTAGATAATTCGAAAGTAACTTTTTCGAAAGATGAGCGGGATGGCTCAATGTCTGAGAGCCAACTAGGGCAAATGTTTTTTCAACTGCTGGCAAAGAAAAATAACATGACATTCCCCTTCTGTCGCCTTTTGTATGTCTAAAGAGAAGGTCTGACCTTGACTGTGTTTGTAATGAAGAAATGTCACTGTCATATGCGACTGCTTTATTGTGACCTGATGTACCCAAGAAGGGTTGGGGTTTTGTCTGTAGCCGAGTGTACCGTTATTTCGCCAATGCGTAGGAGGCATGAAAGGCTAGTAGGTACATAGTTTGGAACAGGATGCACTCTTTCATGTTGGGGATCTGTGACGCAGGGCGGAAACTAAGTCCTTCAGCATACCTTTATCGAGTGGTAGCCTTGTGTCGCATCATGGCTGCCGCTTGTGGTATGAAGCGATCATCTTCTGTATGAAAAAGGCTGCTGTTGGGGTCCGGTAAGGTTCTGATCTTGTGTAAGTAACTGATTGCCGAGATGTGTGCCGACACAGTTGCCGGTTTGAAAAACTTTTTTTTTTTTTTTTTTTTTTTTTTTTTTTTTGGTACTAGGTCTGCAATGAATAGCGCGACTGTACCTGCTTCTAAGGGGAGACTAGCGGATAACCGCGATTCTGTAGCGAAATCTAAAAACCGGTCCCAGCTACGCCTGTATGCATTCTGGGTTGATGGTGTGAGGGATGTTTGTAATAGATCTTGAGCTGTCCCTATGAGTGCGGCAACTCGGGCAGTGGCGGCACTGGCGTGGGAAGCTGTTGGCAGAGGGTGCCAGCCTTCTGAATTCCTCTACCTTGTAGTGCGTCCTGGACTGGGCCCACGATGCTGGTCTGCCAGTCCGCGGCTTGTTGCGCTGGAGGTACCGTGAAGGTCGTCGTGGGTGTGGCTGCCACCTGTTGTGCCAGGTCGGCCATCGTCGATGTGCTGCCTCACTCACTCGCTTTCAGCGCAGGCCTTCGGCGTCGCTGCGGTCTTGTCTTTGGCATCTGTAAAATACCCAATCTTCGGACACGAAACCGGGCTTACCGTGTGTGTACTTCTATTGCCCTGTGTCACTGGAATGGAATGGGATCAATCAACACGGGTCAGAACTGCACGCGTGCTGGCTGGCCAAAAGTCACAGCTAATGTCGCTGAAATTGTGGAGAAACAGTCCTAGTCGTGGCTAACATCATCACATTGCCGAAAGAACATGCAAACACACAACTGATACCGCCGCACTGCTGAAAAATTGCTGAGAAGCCTGTAACCCTAGTCACGGGTAATGTAGCCGCACTGTTGAGGAGCATGCAGATTTATACAGCTGGTCATCATCACCGCTGAAATAGCCGAATTGGTGAGAAAACCTGCAAAAACACCTTCTGGGTGGCTGCATTGAGGAATTTTCTGAGAAACTCGCAAGACATAGCCACGGCTCACGTAGCCGCATTGCTGGGAAACCAGCAAAGTTATATATATATAAAACATGTGGCCGCATTGCTGGAAAACATGCAAAGTTACCTATATAAACATGCGAAGACACAACTGATGTAGCCCCACTGAGGAAAGATCGTTGAGGGAGACTTGCTGAAAAACCTGCAAACCAGTGTCACGGCTAATATGGCCACATTGCTGAAAAAGATGCAAAGTTATATATATATATATCAAAAATATTGCTAAAACGCCTAAAAAAATCTGAAAGTGCTCAACCCCTTGGGGCAACAACATCTGTAAAAAAGGATGATAAAAATGATATAAAACTTCCTTTTAAATCATCCTTTTATCATTTTTTTTTTAACAATATATATATATATATATATATATATATATATATATATATATATATATATATATATATATATATACCTGCTAAACACAGCTGATGTGTGTACACAGAGAGGAAAAATTGTTGAGTTGAGACAGTCACGGTTGATGTAGCTGCATTGCTGCAAAATGTGCATTTTCACAGCTGATGTAGCTGCCTTGCAGAAAAAAAAAACAGTCATGCCTTGAGTAGAAACCTGGATCACGGCTAATATGGCTGCATTGCTGAGAGACATGCCAGATCACAGCAGATGTAGCTGCATTGAGTGGAAAACATAGGTCACAATTAATACAGCCGCATTGCTGATGAACATGCAAGATCACAGAAAACATAGGTCACAATTAATATAGCCGCATTGCTGATAAACATGCAAGATCACAGCAGGATCACCGCTGATGTAGCTGCATTGAATAGAAAACATGGGTCACGGCTAATGGAGCCGCATTGCTGAGAAACATGCAAGGGCACAGCTGATGATGTAGCTGCTTTGAATAGAAGACATAGGTCACGATTAATATAGCCGCATTGCTGATAAACGTGCAAGATCATAGCTGATGTAGCTGCATTGAGTGCATTGAGTGGAAAAAATAGGTCACGACTAATATAGCCGCATTGCTGATAAACATGCAAGAGAGCACAGCTGATGTAGCTGCATTGAATAGAAAACATGGGTCATGGTGAATGGAGCCTCATTGCTGAGAAACATGCAAGAGCACAGCTGGTGTAGCTGCATTGAATAAAAACATGGGTCACGGCTAATGGGGCCGCATTGCTGAGAAACATGCAAGAGCACAGCTGGTGTAGCTGCATTTGATAGAGAAACATGGGTCATGGCGAATGGAGCCGCATTGCTGAGAAACATGCAAGAGCACAGCTGATGTAGCTGCATTGGATAGAAAAAATGGGTTATGGCTAATGGGGCCGCATTGCTGAGAAACATGCAAGAGCACAGCTGATGTAGCTGCATTGAGTAGGAAACATAGGTCACGGTTAATATAGCCGCATTGCTGAGGAACATGCAAGAGCACAGCTGATGTAGCTGCATTGAGTAGAAACATAGAAGGCACGGCTAATAGCGCTGCATTGCTGAGAAACATGCATGCAAGATCACAGCTGATGTCGCTGCATCGAGTAGAAATTATAGGGCACGGCTAATAAGGCCGCATTGCTGAGAGACATGCAAGATCATAGCTGATGTGTAGCTGCATTGAGTAGAAAACATTGGTCACGGCTAATAGAGCCGCATCGCTGAGAAGCATACAAGATCAGAAAACATTGTCACGGCTAATGTAGCCGCATTGGATAAGAAACATGCGAGTCACAGCTGATGTAGAGAACATGTCGATTCACGGCTAATGTAGCTGCATTGTGGAAAACAAGTGGTAGAAATGATGAGAGACATGCAAAAAAACATAGTTACGGCCAATGTAGTCGCGTTGCTATGAAACATGCAAAACATAGTTACGGCTAATGTAGTCGCATTGCTATGAAACGTCCAAAGTTAAGGTTGTTGTAGCTGCATTGAGGGCCAATAGTCCTAGTTATGGCTGACACTATGGCCGCGTCGCGCAGCGAAACATGCACCGTCACAGCTGAAGAGCTGCATTGTAACAGAAACAAGTCAACGAACAAAACAGGAGGGACCTCAAATAGCTACTCCTGGTAATCTTTAGTGGTAATCTTTAGTGATGCAACGACTGCTGATGAACAAGGTAAAAGACAACCAAAATCAAAAGCAACATTCTGCCATGATAGTTGTAAAAGGCACCGAATTTTTTTTTTTTTTTTTTTTTTGGGGGGGGGGGGGGGGGGGGGGGGATCAGGCAACAATCTGCTTGGGAAATGGCAAACTCCCTGGTTGTAGGACTGTCTGTCTGCGAATAATGAGGCAACTGGGTGCCTTCTTCGGGCACCTCAAAAATACATAGCTTCTGTGTCTGGTATTCCGTCATTTATCGATTCCCCTTGGGGGTATGAGAGATGGTGTATAAGACGAAATTTACCTGTCTCTTTCTTGGGCACCAGACCTATCGGTGAAATGGTAAGGTTTGAAATGGTTTCTCCTTAAATGGGCCTGCTAGTCGTCCTAGTCGACATTCATTGTCTAGTTTACTACTTACTATTTCAGGGTGGTCTTCTGTGTGGATGCTAAGTTAGGGGCTTCCTTATGGGTTAAAGAGCCCTTGTAACAGACTCGGAAGCCCCATCTGAAACCTTCGCTAAGGAATACTGCTAATTCCCTGTCATACCCTATTAGGTAGCGTTCTAACACTTCATGCTTGACTGGGCTTGGTAGGACTGTACTGTCGCACTTTTCTAAGTGTGGTGGGATTGGGTTGGTTTCCGTCTGTGGTGGGTGGAACCATGCACACATCATAAGCAACACTCTAAGACCTTGTTACGCTTTTCTGGGTCTAGGCTGAATTCATTTGCCAATCTTTCAAACCGGTCCAAGTTTGCGTCAATACTTTCTGTATTCTTATTAAATGGATCCAAAGAAAATGACATTGCTGGAATTTGGATGGGAGATTGTGAATTTCGGCTGGCCGTGTCTGAAGAGCTATCATTCTCGGATTTGTCAATCTTTCTGAGCGCAAGTTCATGTTCTCTCACTTTATCGCGTTCTGCAGCTTCACGGCTTCTTTCTGCACAGCAGCTTCATGCTGTCTAATCTTTTCACGCTCTTCTGCAGCCTTGTCAGATTCCTTTCATACTGGGTAGTCACAAATGAGACTAAATCTTGACCAGAGAGGCCTAGGGATTGATCCTTGATCGCACATCTAAGTTTCACTGCTTCAGCCATGATGATGAACTGTTATACAATTCTTAGCAATCAAATATCCACTAAGTACAACAAAAGCAAAGAATCACACGATGTAAATATCAAAATGAATTGATTATAACATCAACCACACACACTCTTATTATTTGCTGTGTAAGATAATCGTTCACACAACAAACATAACAGATTTTCCCTCCTGGACTCAACTCAATCAGCCTATTTGCTCTGAATTCTGCTCTTTGTCCAAATTTTTAGACTAGCCAAGGAAATAAATTTTTGAGTGAATTGTATTTAACAATCCAAAGTGTATTTTACAATCCCGGACGAGCCCCCACTTCGATGTGACGATTTAGTTTGTTTGTTTGTTTTTTTTTATTTTTTTTTACTTTTTTTTTTTTTTAAATTTTATATATATATATATATATATTTTTTTTTTTTTTTTTTTTTTTTTTTTTAACCGGAGCACACGATCGCAAAAGGGGAGACACGACGGTCGATCGAGCGAGGGATAAGTAAAGTCGATCGGCCGCGCGTAGAGGTATAAATATACAAGCTAAATATACTAGTACAGTGATATAATAAACACAGCACAGTGATATAATAAACGCGCGCAAGAGGTAGGTGTGAGCGAAGACTTGCGCGTGTGATGTGCCTGGGGATCAAGAAATGGTGGGAAACTCGATCACCGGTCCACAGCACCGTCACCGAAAAGTGCTGAGTAACGCTGCGTGAACGAAGTGCAAATGCGATCGCGAAGGTAGATCGTGATCGTTATGTTTTGTGATTTGTTTGTCTACCTGTTCTTGGCGGTTCGCTATAAATTACTTTTTTTTATGAATTATTGGAAAATGTAATCTGATTCCTGTTGTGGATACATCCACTGACGATGATGTGGAAACATGAAAGCATTCTTTTTTGATAGAAAGAGATAAAGGAAATCGTTCCTTTGTCTGTAAATAATTATATTCTTGGTACTAGTAAAAGGATTACATGAGGAAATCCTTTCTTCAATGTAAATCACTCATGGTGCTAATCGATTGTTTGTTGTTGTTGTTGTGTTTTGTTTTTGTTTTGTTTTGTTTTGTTTTTTTATGCACCCATTGTACTGAGAGACTTAGTAGACTATATTATGGGTATTATCCCCAAATTCCAGTGAAATATATTATGTGAAGAGTGAGTGTTTTGTGACAAAAAAAAGAGCGATAATTATGAAGATAGTAGGCTACGTAACCAATGTAGTTATACAGTTCCCAGATGTCGTGAGGCCACTGAGTCCGACCTCGAACTGATTGCTACCAGATGTTGGGGTACAGTCCGTGCCCCCCAGTCGCTGTCGCCGTCAAGATGACACGGAGAGGAAGACCACCAGGTCAGTAGTGGAGTTGTTTAATAAAGGGCCTCAGGATTCTCTGTCAAGTCGATGTGGAGAGAGGTTGCGCCAGGTCAGTAGCAGAATTGTGTAGTAAAGATCAAAGAGTAAAGGGTGTGTGTAGGAATTATCGTTACATGAATCCAAAGTTTTAAAAGTGACAGTCAGACAGAAACTGAAACAGCACGACACCATCTGTAAACACACACTCTCTCTCTCTCTCTCTCTCTCTCTCTCTCTCTCTCTCTCTCTCTCACGTGCGTGCGTGCGTGTGTGCGTGTGTGTGTGTGTGTGTGTGTGTGTGTGGTCGTGTGTTCTCGCATGTGTAAGGGTAGTGGTGGTGGTGATGGTGTGTGTGTGCGTGAGCATTTTGTGTCGTCGTTGCTGCTGCTTCTGCAGTTGTTGTTGCTGCTGTTCTTGTTGTTCTTGTTGTCGCTGAACAAAAGCTGCATTCAGATTTTTTAGAAGGGTGAGGAATGGGTGGAATAATGGTAAAAAGTTTGTTTTGGAACTTATATAACCTCCCTCATCTATCCCTGCATTTTTGCACACATGCAAACGCTCGTCTTCATGCACCAATCAATCCACGCACATGTTCCAACTTTCGGTTCCATTGTCTCCCACTTTGTCTGAGTGTGTGTGTGTGTGTGTGTGTGTGTGTGTGTGTGTGTTTCAGATAGACGCCGGAGAAGGGAGGTGCTATCTCTGTATCTATAACCGATATTTGTACGTCCTCCGATCTGATGTCAAAGCGGAATGCGAAGAAACGCGGTGCTTCTTTAGTCAGCTTGGAGACTGAGCAGGAGATAGAGGCCTTCTTTGACATCATGAAATATAGCGTTGTTTCCCTCTGGGTTGGTATGTCAGCTGCTGAGTACGGCAAAGGAAAAACGTCGCTAAATACAATGTAACGATCTAAGTTGTCCGTCTTGGTGTTAGCTCATTATTTTCTGGTCTGGTTTCTTTAAATGATGTTCAGATGCATGACATTTCACAGTTTGAGCATGGCGAGTATGGTGACGAAGCAAAACTGCTGGATGGGCTGGGCTTATTTACCTCGTTGGCAGATGAAAAGCTGCATTTCCTTAAAGGACCACGCTCCCTCTCTCTCTCTGTCTGTCTCTCTCTCTCTCTGTTTCTCGCTGTCTCTGGCTCTCGGTCTCTGTCTCTCCCTGTCTGTTTCTCTGTCTTTTTCTGTCATGCTCTCTCTCTCTCTCTCTCTCTCTCTCTCTCTCTCTCTCTCTCTCTCTCTCTCTCTCTGTCCCCCCCCCCCCCCCCCTGGTTGAAGGGAATTCTTAAGCAGTCTGCCACGGAGCAAGATGCTAGGAACATGTTATACTTATCTGAGGAAATTCCACAACGAAAATCTGCATGAAAAAAAAAGCTTTAAAAACAAAATCAGCGGGCATCACTTCAAACCCACGTGGTCCATAAAATAAACTGCAGAAAGCTACAGCTCCACAACTCTATGGCATTAGATTTCCCAATATTTAGATAAAAAGCCTGATATACGACCAAAATATTCCTGTGTGTTTATACACGTCTCAAATGATTCCTATCCCCTTCCAAATGGAATTCATCGCCGTCTGCACACTGTCAAATTTAATGTTCAATATTATTGACAACCGTTTCATGTATGTCTACATATAATCCAAGTCAACCAAAACAAACGCTTATTCGAAATCAATGCTTAACAGGAGCCTTCGTAGCCTTTGTTCTTCTAATCGTTGTATTGTAAACAAGCCGAACATTCTCTCCTTTCATTCGTTCTAACAAAACCTGTTTGATCTTCATTCACATGACTAAGCAACCTATTTCCAGCTGCTGGCAAAGCATGATGATTCTCATTTACATATGACATTTAACAATAACAATGAGACTGGCTTCCAGTTTCTTCTGCGAAAGACGTCATAGCAACAATGACGAGTTGCAAGCCTCCTTTTACTTCTCGCTTTTAGATCATTGCATTTTCGGTCAGTGTAGTGCTATCGTAGTTTTTATTCAAAACATTTGGAAAGTGAACGTATGCCTAATTGTTCAGTTTTCTTTCTGGGTCGACTGACAATGCGATTGGAATATTCAAGATTATGCTATAGGCCTAATGCTCACCAGATTTCCGTAAATTTCTAGAGCGTCACCGAAGGTTCGAGAATGTTGTAAAAGCTAACCGAATTGCATTCGCACACGCTTGTTACAATTTCATTAGTTAAGCTTACTGATGTGCAGAATATTCTAGAAAGGGATAATCGAGTATGTTCAAAAGTATTCTTTAAATAACGTATGAAGAATGAAAGTTTTGAGAGAGAGAGAGAGAGAGAGAGAGAGTTCTTACAGTCCTCGTTGTCGAGCATAAAAGCGTTCTTCGAGTTTTCACTGAGTTTGAGTCTAGTTGATGAAAGCTGCCGTTCGTAGAATATTGCCGGTTCAATGTACGATTGAGTTCCTGTACGATTTATTGAACCTGAAGGTTAGTAGTGGATTGATTTTTTGTTCCTGTATTCTTCAACGTTTGTAAACAAAAAAGAATTCTCTTCCTTCAATACCGCCTGGTGTATTTTGTTGTCTGCAAGACAAACACCCACCACGAGATGTACAACAAAACTCTTACAAGCTCGACTACTGCACTTACCTTGTACTGAGGAAATAATCACTTAGCGTGTAACATTTGGGTGACAAGCCGGGATCCTGCTACATTGGTGTTTATTCCAGAGACATCATTCACTAACCTGTACTAAACGAACTGCGGTTTTGAAGGTTCCAGTCCAGATCTAGATCTACATCGACAAATGCCGTGTCATAGGCTACTGCATCCGCTGTTGTTTGAAAAAGATCCAAGCTTAGATCAAACGCTCGGCGTCAAGAACATCTTCAGCGGTGTTTCCGTACACACCGGGTGTGTGTACAGCGTTTAGTGCATCGAGCAGGTCCGAACAGTAAAGAAAACTGTCACCTGTGTCTACAAGAGCTATTAGGGTTTTACAGAGCTAGGAGAGTCAAAAACGGATGACTGCTGCCTGAGTCTGTAGTTGAACACTGGAAAGTATTGTTTCAGTGACTGATTGCTGACGTTAGTGTGAGTTACCATGGAATAAGTGAAGATTGGAAAGGAACTAGACCTTGCAGTTGATCAACTCAGGAAATATGTTCAAGAGGCTGAGGAAAAGGCTGCAGCAAGAGAACTGGAAAGAAGAAAAAGGAATTGGCGACCAAAGAGAAGAAACGACCAGAGAAAGAAGAAAGTGAAGAGAAGAAAACACTAGAGCAAGAAGAACGTGAAGTGCAGAAAAGACGGGAAGAACGTGAAGAGTAGAGAAGGCTAGTAGAAGAACGTGAAAACAGAAAAAATCAGCAAGATAAAAAAATAGCTGCTGAAAGAGAATTGAAAAGACTTGAAATAGAACATCAAGAGAAAGAGAGACAAAGAGAATTTGAACTGCAGATGGCAGGAGTGACAAATCAAAATGGCGAACGCATTGCCTAGTCAGAAACTGAAACTGCCAAGAGACCACGTCTTCCAGCTTTCGTAGATGGAGAGGACAACCTCGACAGTTATCTGAAACGTTTTGAACGCCATTCTGAAGCAATGAGATGACCAAAAGAGCAGTGGGCTATCAACTTAAGTGTCCTTTTGACTGGTCACGCCCTTGGGTATGTATATTCAAGACTAGCCTGAGGAGCAACAGAGTATGATGAACACTGGAAACTGAACTTCTTTGAAGTTAGGATTTTTTCTGCACAAGGCTTACAGAAACGTTTCCAGCCCAGCAGATCAGAGAAGAACAAAAGTCCTGCTCAATTCTTAACCAGGATTCAAAACTATTTGGAGAAACGGCTGGAGTTGGCTGAAAGAAAGAAAGACTATGGTGGCTTGTCACATCTGGTCCTGAAAGAACAATTTGCAGAATCCTGTCCTGAAGCGTCGCATCCCACCTTCTACAAGAGAAAGACCAGAACCTGAAAACCCCGACTGAAGCTGCCCAGAGGTTCCTGGAGTCTCACAACCGGATTCTTGACACTAGATCAAAACCATCTACAGATCGGATACTAGTTCAGGTTCCAAATATAGCAACCCCACCCCTGAATGCTGCGACTGCAGGCACCTGGGTCACAAGGCTGCTGAATGCAGACTGCCAAAGTATTCATTTAAGCACAGCCCTCCGCACTTCAGTCATGAAGACCGGAAAAACCAATGCCATGGTGGAAAAAAGAGGCCTAACATCTGCCAAAAAGTGCCATCATGGAGTCAGAGTCAGAAGAGACCCTGTTGCAGAGAGGAGATGGAGATCTACCTCACGTCAAGCCCATGACAGCCCTGAAGAGCATGAGAAAGTTGTACAATGTGCCTTCTTAAACCGTACCAAGAATGATCTGAGTGTCATGCCTCCAGTAAAGGGACAGTATGATGATAAGGAAGTGCATGTGCTCAGAAATACAAGATGCAGTGGAATCATCATTAAAACAGACCTCGTTCCTGAAAATACAGTTTACTGGCAAGAACGGATACGTATGATGTGTCCTTGGACATGTTGAGGCTGTCCCCACAGCAGACATTGAAATGTCTACCCCGTTCTTTGTTGGGAAGGTGAAGACTTTGTGCCTGCCCAGTTCTCCTCATGACGTTCTTACCAGCAAAATGAAAGTGCCTGGACAGATGATGATCCTGATCCTGAGTGGCCACACACCTGTGCAGTAACAACTTGCGCACACAATCCAAGGAGAAAGAAGAGAGATCTACACCATTGAAGATCAGCAAGTCCACAGAAATTTCAGAAGTACCAGAGAGAGAAACTGATCCAGTTACAAGCAGACCCTTCTCTGCAAAAAACATGCCAGCAAAACAGACGCCATGACCAGAGGTAACACCCAGGTATCTTTGTGAAGACAAAATGTGTGTCATTTACTGTCACGCCCCCAGTCTAGTTCAGATTATCTAGGGGTTCTAACCGACGTAACACCAGCTTCAGTTAAATTTCCTTCCCTCAACGTGGCAATCGTACTAGTATTCAACTCTTTCCCACATCAACCACACCACAGCCCATCTCCCAACAAATGATACAACTAAAAACTGAACAAAATAGACCAGCACGATTAACAATTAAACAATCTTTTTACTATCTTCAAATGACTTCAAAATTTCTCTTTTAAAAAGTCACAACTACCTTCACGCACACCCAACTCTAAATTCTAACAATAAATCACCCCAGTGTCTTTTCTTTATTTTCAAGTCCAACTGACAACCTAGATCAGAACCCCTGTTTCAGGCTCACTCATCACGGGGGGGGGGGGGGGGGGGGGGGGGGGGGGGGGGGGGGGGGGGGGGGGGGGTTTAAACTGTTACACACATCTGCCGGCATAGTGTCCCTTAAGTAGAACAGAGTGTCCAGAGCTATACTTCAGTCCAGCTCCTCAGACACCCAGGCAGTCAACTGCCGACGACGAACCGACATCTGGTCAGCTGCCAGCCAAAAACCGAAGTTCAGAAGTCCTGGATGCAGGCTTCCAGTCCATAAGACGCAGTCCTCTCCCCAAGTCTCGCTGGAACCGTTGCCAAGTTTCGCTGGATCTGGACAAGAGTATCCTGGTTTACCCCTCTTTTCCCCCCCCCCCCCAAAACCCCCCCTCTTCCCCCCCCCCCCCAAAAATTCTCACAAAAATCCCCCCGTCCCAACCCCCCCACCCCCCCCCCCCCCCCCCAATCCCCCTCTCCGTGTCAGAGCATCAATTCAGAGGCTCAGACAAAAACAAAATACAAAGGGAATATCATCTCCCACACAACGAAATAACTTTACAAAATGCCTCAAAATAATTTTACAAAATGCCTCAAAATAACTTACACAATTTTCTTTTTATATACCCCAACCCTTCTTCCATCAATATACACTAGCGAAACTCAATATACCAAAACATTATACTTCAGCACCTATATTCAGCACCTATATTTCCTCACTCAGTCCACAAATTCAGATACTACCAACAAAGAAAAAAATCCCTTACCAGTCTCTCCAGTCCAAAACACAATACCTCCACAAAAAGTACCCCTCTTAGTCTCAAAATCCTGGCACTGAACAACCAACAGTGCTGCAAACACCAGATTCCACACCCAGACTAAATCCGACATGGACCAATATCCACTTGAACATTAATTAAAACAACAGCTCTGTTAGCTTGACAGTGCCCCCAAACCCCTCTGACTCAAGTAGTCATTCGAAAAGACTAAACCATCTCTCAAGAATAGGGGGGATAACAACCTACTTAAGGAAACAAAACATTTTTTCCCAAATGAAATAATCCTTCCAACCCCCCCCCCCCCCCCCCCCCCCCCCCCCCCCCGTCCCCCATGTGTGCAAAATCTCATAATGGGACATGCCAACCAACATTTTCTCTATATCATAAGTCCACCCTAACCATTAGCAACTACAGTGTATAACTAACCATACAGCACAAACATAAATTCAACACCTAAAATGATCTGAAACAATCATTCACTACCTGCAAACGAGAAATTTACAGTCATAAAAAACACCCCTCTTTTCAATCAATAAACAACGATCGCACAGAGGATTCGAGCAAGGGAGACAAACACCACTCAACCCCCCACCCACCCCACCCCCCCCCCCCACCCCCGGCCCCGGCCCAGGGAGAGTTGCTTCCTGTAGACTATTCTCTCTGTGACTATTCCCCCCTTGCTTAAGATGAAACACAGTTTCATTCAGTAACCTGCCAAAAAAGCCACATGGCTCACCACCTAATTTACCCGACTCAGGAAATTGGCCCAACAACATTCTTGTTTTTTTTTTTTTTTTCCCTAGGAATCATCTGGACCACACGAAAGAATATGGTTGCATCAACAAAGTCAATTTGATCAGCTGGCTATTGGTATGCTTGGTTTTCTGCAGAAAAGTCAGAGGTTGGTGGTCAGTTTGCAGGTACAGATGTTTATCATACAGGTAGGGTTAAAACTTCTCCACAGCCCACATCACTGCTAGACACTCCAGCTCTAAAGTGGCATAATTCCCTTCAGCTAGGGACAGCTTTCAACTGGGATAATGCACTGGTTGCCACAATCCATGCCCTTCCTGGACTAGGACTGCCCCAAGCCCTTCGGTTGAAGCATCAGTTCGCAACACAAAAGGTGCCCCCGGATCAGGAAGTTGGACAACTAGTTCACTGCAAAGCCGGTCTTGAAAGCTTTTTCACAGCTTTCACTCCACTGGAAAAGCTTTGGACAACCTTTCTTTGTAAGATCAGACAGTGGAGCTGCCAGTGTAGATAAAGTCGGCAAAAAACCTCCTATAGTACCCTGCCAGCCCTAGAAAGGAGTGCACTCTCTTCTTCGTAGAAGGCCTAGGAGCGTCACAAATCCTTTCCATCTTGTCTTCCATAGGTTGCATGTTCCCCCCATCCACACGATGCCCCGGAAAACTCCAGCTGTCTGAAGCCAATGAAACACTTGGAAGGTTGGGCTGACAAGTTCACCTCATCCAGCCTTCCAAACAGGGCCTCAAGAGCTTCCGTATGCTGCTGGCATGTTTCTGTGGCAATGATGATATCATCCATGAAAATGTTGTATGTCTTTCCACTCCAATGGACTCAACAGCTGTCTTACCATTCCGCTGAAGACAGCCACTGCATTCTGAAGGCAAAAAGTCATCACAGTCCGCTGGAACTGTCCAAGTGGGGAAGAGAACGCTGTCTTTGGTCTATCTGCCATCCTGATTGGCACTTGCCAGTACCCTTTCGACAAGTCTATTTTTGACAAAAACTTTGCCTTGCTGAGGCGACTGAACAAATATTTAGTATCAGGTAAAGACTCTGCATCGAGCTCTGTCGCCTGGTTCAACGTCCGATAATCGACACAAAAAACGGACTGACCCAACCTTTTTGGCCACCGACACAATTGGCGAGTTGTAAGGCGAGCTTGCTGGTTCAACAACGCCCAATCTAAGCGTGTCCTCCACCTTTTTCTGTACCACAGCTGGCTTGGCATGAGGGAGAGGGTATTGTTTGACCCTTACTGGTCTAGCCTCATGCAGCGGCAACTCACATTCCGCCAGCTCTGTCTGCAAGGGAAGATCAGTCGCCACACTAGATTTGCTTTTCAGAATCTGCAAAGCCTGTTCTATTCATGTTGTTCCTCTGACAGAGCAGGTCCAAAATGCACATCAGCCACATATTCTTTACTGCACAGAGGACACAGTGGAATCCCTCAGCCTCAGCCTTCCCCGCAAGAACCTTCCCCCATCACTACTCCAACATGGGCAGCAGAACAAGAACCCATCATCTCTTCTGTCATGGTACTGTTTAATCACCTCGCCACCAACATTCACTCCATAATCAGCTTCACCAACCTTTTCGACCACTTCAAACGGCCATTGCCAGCTTACTTGAAGTTTGTTGTGTTTTGCTGACAACAACAACAAAATTTGGGTTCCTGGTTGGAACGAGCGTGACTGTGCCTTGCGATTAGAATACTTGGCATAACGGCTTTGAAGCCTTTTCCAGATTCTGTCGCACCACTGCGCAAGTCTCTTCAAGCCGGTTTCTAAGATCGACACACATACTGCGCCGTGCTCTTCACTTCTTCTGATGCCTTCTCATCTGTCCATGCCTGTTTCAAAACAGCAAGGGGGCCCTGAACTGTCCGCCCATACAGAAGTTCAAAGGAAGAAAACCCCAAACTCTCCAGTGGTGCTTCTCGACAACAAACAAGAAGGTAGGCAACAATCTGTTCCAGAGTCTAGGTTGTTCCTGACTCAGCTTCTTCAGCATAGACTTTAGAGTGCCATTGAAACGCTCTACCAAACCATTGCACTGGGGCATGGTAGGAAAGTGGTGGTCAGGCCCTTGACTGACAACAGTCTGTTTACCTGGGCCATGACTCCACTGGTGGATTGAGTTCCTCTATCAGTCAACACCTCAGAAGGAATACCTACGCATCACAGATCCTAAACAAAGTTTCTGCAACCCTCTCAGCTTTAATGTTCTTCAGTGGTACTGCTTCAGAGTATCGAGTAGCATAGTCAATCATTGTCAACACATAGTGATTTCAGCTTTCCAATGATGGCTGGATCGGACCCACCAAATCAATAACAACCCGATGAAATGGAGTGTCAATGTGTGGCATTTTCACAAAGGGAACCTTCTTGGTTCGTCCTCTGGGCGACATTTTCTGGCACAGATCACAGGACAGACAAAAGCGCCGACCATCTGAACAGATCCCTGGCCAGAACAAGTGTGGCCACATTCTTTCAAGGTCTTCTTTGTCCCCAAATGGCTTCCCATCATCAAAGATTCATGCGACAACCTCAAGAGCTTCCTGCTACATTTTACTGGGACCACCACCTGTCTGTAAGTCCCTTCCTTGTTAGTATACTGGCGATACGGGATGCCTTTCAGCACCAGAAATTTAACACAGTCAGTCTTCCCAGTCTGTTGGGACTTCCCCTCTTTCGCCAACAAGCGACATTTGTTGAGGGTTTCATCTTCTGCCTGAGTTGTTTTCAGTTCACTAGGTGTAATCCGCCCCGCCTCTTCCATTGTAGGTTCGAAAGGTTTGAACTTCCTCTCCCTGGCTTGTGCCTGTATCACAACAGACACACCACTGTTTGCAAATGCGTTGTAGACAGGAACGTCCCTGTGAGTACCATCCTTCCCTACCGCTGTATTTCCATTCAGCAAGTCAACAATGGGATCTTTCATCAAAATGGCCTCTGTAGTCCCTGAATAGAAAGGAGACTGGATATCCACCCAAGCTAGGAGTAACTCCTCACTCCCACTGGAATCTTCCAGTATGACATTGAGAACTCTCCAGTTCTCTGAATTTGAACCACTAGGCTTTCCTGGACACACAAAAAATTCGGTGTCCTGCAAAGCTATCACAGAGTGTGTTCCCACACAGGCTGCACATTGTCCTGTGAACTTCTCTGAACACTTTCCACAGAGTTCCTCTACCTGTCAGTAGCCAGTTTGTGGTGCATGGAAGTCACCATTGCCCTAATATTGCCCTTCCCCCTCTCCTTCTACCACTGCAGACATTCCAACTTTTTTTGTGACCCTGCTTCTTTTTGCAGAGAAAGCACACCAAGTCATTCCCAGGAGTAGGCTTCTTAGGTTCACCCCGTTTGCCCCTTGGTGTTCACCCCCCCCCCCCCCCCCCCCCCCCACCTTGCTTAAGCACTTTCTGTCCCCCTCCTCATATACCCGAGCAAGGTCAGCTGCCTCTAAGACCGACTTTGGTTGTCTTTCCCTAACGAAAGTAGCCACTTCCACTGACATCCCACCCAAAAGCTGTTCCATCAGAAGCAAGTCTTGAAGCTGCTCAAATGTAGCCTTCCTGTCCGATAACTCTCTAACCATGAACTCATCCAAAGCTAGAGGTTCAAAACATGGTGGCGGTACAAATTCCCCATCTCCCTCCTTGCTGTCCAAAACTTAACCCTGTAGGAGTCGGCAGACACTTCAAATTTCAACAGCAAAGCAGCTTTAAGATATCGTATCTGCCCACTTCATTCTCAGAAAGCCCAGTATATACATTACGTGCTTTTCCTTTCAAAAGAGTGCCCAGACGGATAGCCCATGTGTCTTGACTCCACCCATGCAGTCCTGCGAGACGCTCAAACTGACAAAGATAACTGTCAACATTA
>JADBJO010002764.1:249269-254269 GCA_016801955.1 Conus betulinus
CCCCTTCCCTCTACCTTAGCTTGCTTTCCAAATCATTGTGGCATATTCTGCACAGCCAGGGATTTACTGTAGTTTGCAAATCGAGGCGACTGCATGCGGAAATCTAAATACATTAAAATGTTAGTGATAGTGGAATTGGATGAAGATAAGTGATTGCTCGTTCATTTTCGTTGTCTTGAGTGTTTTGTATCTTGCCTGAAGAAGACCTAAGAGGTCGAAACGCGTTGTGGCTTGTCTTGTGATTCGTTATCTACGTTTTTTGGTGGTGCATTATCACTAACATTTCAGGAATTTAATGGTTACATTCTTTTTTCTTTCTTTTTTTTTTAGGACTGAAGAATCCAAGTATTCTTTTTGTGTGAGTTGCTTTGTCTCGCCTGCTGCCATGAAAGAAAAAAATATATATCCTCAACGATCAGAAGTGATAATAGGTCTGAATTTGCAGAGGTCATCCGAGCTCTGCCCTTTGTGAATGTATCCTTACTCATCATCCATCACACCGGTCCCTGATCTTCAAGTTCATCCATATTACTCTTATCAATTTGTGGTAACATCGGGACATTTATTATTTAGTGACAGCGTGTATAGTCAAGTCCAGGCAGGATTTGACTCTGTCATTCCTTTAGTTCATCTATTGCTGATTACTACTTAGTGAACTTTTTCCCTGGCACTACAAGAGCGCACTAAACCCTTGATTCAAGGAGTGCTTTGCTCTGAAAATGCCGTATATTGTCATGACATGCTGCTCCAGTCTTTGTGGTTTTTAGTTACTGCAAAGGTTTCTTGGATAACTGGAAGAATATCTGAAGAAGGGACCTTGGCTTTTCTTTCTTTGCTAGGGCAGTGTGTTTTGATCTCGTGTCTCTAGGTCTGTTTTCCTAAATTCTAATGCAACAAGTTCTTTAACCCCCCCCCCCCCCCCCCCCCCCCCCCCCCCCCCCCCTTTCTCTTCCAGGGGTCTTTCACCTCTCGACGGTGTCTGAAATTTGAAAATTTTGAGGGAATGTTTTCAGCTTTGGTTGTTTCAGTCAGAGTCTCGACAGGATGCATACACAACTACTCAAAATATCACCAGCTTTGCTCCCCGAGTGCGGTTGCCAGTCAACAAATCCAATTTGTGGTTTGTCTTTTCATCGAACCTCTCCACCCACCCTACCCCAGCCCTTTTTTTTTTTTTCGGTTTAAAAGTAGAGGTTGTGTCGTTTGGTATCTAGAGTCTGTACAACAGTTTCATCTGTAAAACCATTGTGGTGTAGGTTTTCCTACCTCCTTTATGCTGGAGCGGTGTGCTGCTGCCCCATTCATCAGAATAAACACACTTTTTTCGTGAAGTAGTTCTTTACTCCTCGACTGGTGCAACATTTCTTCCACAAACACACAAAAGTTCTGCTTATTCTGTGCTTCTGGTCCGTTGTTCATTTCCAGTCGAGATCAGTTGCGTCGAGGGATTCATCATTCTGTCCCCCTTTCACTTTCCTTCTAGAACATCTTTCATTTAATTTAGAGAGAAGATTTTAGACACAAAAAACAGGTCGCGAAGCCCCACCAGAGAGCTTATAAGTCTGGCATTTCCCAGCCGTCTTTTCCGACCATCCTCTGGGCTGTTCTCAGAGGCCATTTGCTCAGTAATATGTCAGCAGAACAAAGGAGAAAGCAAGGTAGCATGACAAAAAGAAGCAGGATCACCTTGTAAAGAGAGATTAACAGCAAAATATCTTCACAGCAGAAGCCCCTGTCCCACAAGTGATTGGTATGGACTGTCACAGGGCACGCTTGTCTTTCTTTCTTTCGCTCTTTGTTGTGCTTTATCAATCATGCACCTTGGTAAAATGTACGTAAGCTTAAACTGGAGCATACAAAAGCCATGTATGCATCATACTTACAATTTGATTAGCTCACCCAATCTAAGCCTAGATCTTCGTCCTTAACCTTGGTTAGCTTTTTGTTTTTAATTTGCTGTCTCCTACCACCCCTTATGTCATTTGTTATTGCAGGTATGGGTATTGAAATCCATGCACGAAAATGCTCTGTGTGTGTGTGTGTGTGTGTGTGTGTGTGTGTGTGTGTGTGTGTGTGTGTAAGCGTGCGTGTATGTGTGCGTGCATGCATGCGCGCGCAAGCGTGTGTGTGTGCATGTGTGTGCAAGTGTTTTTGTGTTTGTGTATGTGTCTGTGTGTCTTTCTCTGTATACTTGTCTCTATCTGTCTGTCTCTGACTCCATGCTCTCTCTCTCTCTCTCTCTCTCTCTCTCTCTCTCTCTCTCTCTCTCTCTTCTCTCTGTCTGTCTCTCTCCCTCCCTCTCTCTCTCTCTCTCTCTCTCTCTCTCTCTCTCTCTCTCTCACGCGCGCGCGCGTGTGTGTGTGTGTGTGTGTGTGTGTGTGTGTGTGTGTGTGTTGACAAAACTCGAATGCTAACGAACCTTCTTTGTCATTTCTTTGGACACTGAGGGTATGTAAAATTCTGAGGGATTATTTGGGGACCTCATTTTTTTAACGTATATTCCTCTTTAGATTTCGGTAAAAGTATAGAAGTTTAAAAAAAAAAAAAAAAAAAAAAAAAAAAAACCAAGTGGTGCCCTATTCTTGTGGTTTCATTTACACAATGTTGTGAACTTTCAAACACGATATATACAGCTCCGTCTACTCTGGATACACACGTCCTAAGAGTTACGCCCCTTTGTTTTCGATTCTGCTTTGTGTGTGTGTGTGTGTGGTGTGTGTGTGTGCAGGTGATGCTTCCATCTTTAGAAGTAAGTAATCATTTCTTTTTTTCCATTCTTTTTTGTTTTTGACTTTAACTTTGTTTAGATGATTGTTTTTTCAGGCAATATTTCGAATCTATAGTTTCGGGGTATGATTTTTCGCGCTTTTTTTTCCCTTCCCATCTTTAGAAGTGTGTTTCATTTGTTTTGTCATTCTTTTTTGTTTTGTTTTCCATCTGCTAACGCTTTTTTTTACATATTTTTGTTTTTTTTTTTAAATTTGTTTTTGATTTTTTTTCAGGCAATTTTTCGAATTCGGCCTATAGTATGACGGGGATGATTTTTTCGCGCTTAAATTGGACATTCCGGCCTATTTTTTGACTGGGGTGATTTTTTTGTTTAAATTGGTTTACATTGTTTTACAATGTAACGCTACTCAGTGAAGTTGATTATAATGTCGGACTGTTAAAATAAAAAAAAATAATAATAAAAAAAAGAACGCTTGGAATGAGAGATGGTAACGCAAACAATAACTGAATAAGCCTAGTTCCGATAAGCTTGATTGTGTGATGCTGCTCATATACTTACTAAACATGTTTGAAAATGTAAGATCAATGTAGACCTACTTTTACTTCAAGCAATTTTAGATTAAAAAACAGACGTATACCATTTTATCAAAAAAGAACAACGTCAGTTTTCTTTTCTCACTATAGACAACTTTTGAATTGTTCACCAAAGTTAACGAATTTTAGCAATTGTAATGGTTCACTGGCCAGAGACTCGATTGCACAAGATGTCGTGTTGGCCCTAGGAACTTTTCAATGTTCACACATAAACATAGACTCAAAATTAGAGAATAAGAGTAAATGTTGATTTAAAATGTTATCTACTTAACTATGCGATCATTGGCCTAGAAGTATTAGAACTTTTAAATCTATGCAGTCAACAACCCATGTCTCTATCTCAGTCTCCTTCCATTAACAATCTATAATATTATGGTACAGGCATATAGCCTAATTTTCCTGTTTCTCACCTCATTCTCTTGTCCATTCCCGTTCCCAAACTCTATCCCACATAGTTAACAATCTGTCCCTTCTCCTGTCTTACCCCCACCCCCACCCCCACCCTCCCCGCCATCGCCACTCCATGCCACCCTTCTCCCACTTAATTATTATTCAAACTTCTGAAAGATAGTTTTCATATTGTCTAACGTTACTGAATGATCTACATGCACATGTATACATCATTCTTCTTATGATGTTCAGGCTAATAATATTACAGTAATAGATTTCAAGAATTGCTATGCCCTTCATCTCAATCCAGTTTTCAATGTACATAAAAGATAAGGACATAACTTTGACTGTCAGCAAATGTAATCATGCAGTAAATGGAAACACACACACACACACACACACACACACACACACACACACACACACACACACAATGTGTCTGTTATATAACTTCTTATGCATGATCCAGAGAAAACTCTCTCTGTGTGTCTCTGTGTCTCTGTCTCTCTCTCTCTCTCTCTCCCTCCTCCCTCCCTCCCTCCCTCCCTCTCTCTCTCTCTCTCTCTCTCTCTCTCTCTCTCTCTCTGAGTTCGCAGCATGGCGGATGATAAACAGTGGGCAGTTGGCAATCCAGTGCAAACTGAATTAACGAAGGGGTTTGTGCTGTGAGAGAGTGTTTACAGAGTTACAGAAATCAGTGCGTGGTGGCCACAAAGATGCAGGCAATCAGCTATGGTAGATTTGTGTGTCTGGAGAGCCAGAATCGGACTTTTCCACGGGTCGAGGGGGAAAGGAAGGAAATGCACGAGAAAGAAAATGGCGGAGGGGTCGACGTGGTGGAGGTGAAGGAGGTACTAATCTGGTTTGTGCTGATGTGGGGATTCGCGTTAACGCTTGTGAGTGCCTGCGAGATGACAAAACCAGCCTTCAGCCCTGGAGACTGCGGCAAAATCTGCAGAATTGTGGAGAATCGCGATTCAGGCACGCTGATGTTACTGACGTCACTGGCAACGACGGAAACAAATGTGACCGTAAAGATGACCGGAAGTGAAACAAACACACGCACCCAGTGGCCAGAAGCAACCATTAGTAATATAATGTGCTGTTTTCACTCCAGATTTGTTTTTGCAGGGAGCATTGTGGCCCCGGCCCCAGACTAGCTGAACTGGGAGGCGGCACGATGAGTGGAGGGCGCTAGTGGACTGACAAAGTCAAGATGTGTTCGGACATTCAGTTCGGCAACAGCGTGACTCCAATGGCGATGTTGCTCCTGACGTTCAACCTAG
>JADBJO010002764.1:259269-276769 GCA_016801955.1 Conus betulinus
CTCGCCAAGACCGACCAGACTCATTGACAAGGCGGGTAAGAACGGGAATGAAGAGATCCGAGTTCTCAAACAGAAGTGACGTGGGTATCGGATCCAGTTCACAAGTTTTTGTGGGGCATATCTTTCAGGATCTTACTCACTGTGTCTTCAGACACTGGTGAAAAGAAAGCAAGGGGTGTTTCAACATCAGGACAGGTTGTGGGAAACATGAGAAGTCTGCATGCTGTCAATGTTCTGTCTGATTATTGGATTTTGCTGTTGAAAAAGTCGCTGCTGAACGATTGGGCAAGTTCGGTATGAGGAATGCTGCCAGGGAGGGGGGGGACGTGTTTGATTTTTCCCAGCAGAGAATTAGTTATGGCAAAAAGTTCTTTACAAGTCTGACTTTCATTGATTTTAGAAGAATAGAAATCTTGTTTTGCTTCAAGAAGTAAACAGTTTACCTCATCCTTCTTTTGTGTGAAAATCTGCTTGTGCACTGTGAGACCAGTCTTCCGCCAGGCACGCTCCGCACATCGACGAGCACGCTTGGCTTCATGCAGGACCGGAGTGAACCACAGTTTAGCTTTCTTGTTGGTAGGCACACGTTTAGAGGTCTCTCACCACATGCCTATCACTATGGAACTTCAGAGTACATTGCCAGACCCACAAGTGGATAAACCCAAGAAAAAAAGATAGCAAAGAAAATTAGATGGGATCCAAGTAAACAACAACAGAATATATCCAGACCATTGAAACAGAAAGATCCAAACAATTACTTAAACAGATCACAGAAGAGATAAACACTGACACAGATACAAGCCAGGGAAATTTAATACACTACTTAAGGAGGCGGGGGGAAAACATGTATACAACTAGGTGCGGGAAGAAATAATATAACATCAAAGGGTTGGTACGACAAGGAATGTAAAAACAAAAAAGAAGAAGCTAGACATGCACTCAGCAGACTGACACATACGAACAAGAGCAAAAGCTTAACTGTATATGAAGAAAGACAGGGAGGCATATATAAAAACAAAAGAACAATATACCAAGAGACAATTAGAGAGAGACAAAAAAAACAGTATAGAAAACAAACATAAGACACACTCATACAAAACCAAAAGGATAGTCAGACATTTTGGAACATCATAAGAAATACTAAAAGAAGGAAGACTACACTACCATCAATAACCTTCACAGAATGGAAGGAACATTCGGAAGCGTCCTAAATCCTCAAATACCCCAAATACCTGAAACACAAAACATTACAGAGAGACTGCAACAAAATGTAGAGGAAGATGAAGATGAAATCCAAATACAAAGAACTAGATAAAGAAAGAACCAACCTCCAGCATGCTTTGAAGTCTGATCTTCCTGCTTTATATTCCTCCAGGATGGATTTCAGTGGTAGGCGTCTCTACACAATGTCCCCATATGTGGCTAGTTTGTGTTCCAGGGTGCCTTTCCCTATTAGTGCAAGAACTAAACTATATGTTGCATTTATCGATTATCAAAAAGCGTTTGATACAGTAAACAGAGATGAATTATGGAAAATAAAAAACATTACAGAAACACAAAATTTCTACTAAAATGCTTAATATGTTGAAATGTTTACACACACACACGCACGCACGCACGCACGCACGCACGCACGCACGCACACGCACGCACGCACACACACACACACACACACACACACACACACACAAAACAGCTCCAGAATGTGTGAGGCATGGGACAGAATTAACAGAATTTCTTGACTGGCCACTTGGAGTGAACAGGGATGCTTATTATCTCCCTTGATTTTCTCTTTACTGATAGCAGAAGTAGCTGAGAAGGTAACCATGAGAGGAAGACACGGATATCAATTTTTCACCAGGAACCAAGGAATTAATCTTATTGCTATTTGCGATGGTATAGCACTAGTATCACGGACAGCAGCTGGACTACAGAACCAAATTAAAAACCTGCAAGAAACTTCTGATCAGATAGGGTTAACAGTAAATCTGGAAAAAAAAAATCATAGTACTTAGAAAAGGAGGATACCTAGGCAAACTGGAAAAAAATGGTATTATAAAGGAAAAGAAATTGAAGTTGTTCACAGCTATAAATACCTAGGTTATATATTAACAACTAAGCTTTCTGTTGATGTCTTACTCTCATAATATGCAGGCAGAGTGAAAGGAATCATAATAGAGCTAATGAAAACTATGTATAGCCTAGGGCATATAGACATGGAAATCTGTTTCAAAGTGTTCGATTCATAGTTTAAACCATTACTTCTACATGCAGCAGGAGTATAGGGACTAATTAACAATTCAGAAGCAGAACATGTACATTTTACTTGCAAGCAAAAAACACCTTGGGGCAGGAAAGAAACACCGAACTACTTAGTATATGGAGAGCTAGGGTAGATATACCGATATACATAGATCGTACAATAAAGACCATTAGATAGTGGCTAAGACTGGTAAAAAAGGACACCGGACAGGATACCGAAGCAAGCATATGAGAGGAAAGGAAAACAGAAGTAAACAAACCTCAAAATTGGGCTCTAAGAATAAAAAGATGTTTAGACAGTTATGAGTTTTTAGAAGTATGAAACAATTAGAGGGCAAGAAATGAACTCAGGTTCATTAATGAGTTAAAGCAAAGAATCATGGATTGTTTTAACAAACATGGCATGACAAAATTACAAACAGCGAACGATTTACAACATATTATTCATTTAAAACCATACACCAAACAGAAGAATACTTACACGAAATCACTACAGCAAAGTTCAGGGAGGCATTGACAAGAATGAGGCTAGGAATAAATGAATTGCATACTAACAAGAAGTACACAGACAGTTTAGTGATTACAACATCCCCCTTCTGTCCAGTGGAAGAAACAGAAATACATTTCCTAATAATCTGTCCTAACTACAGAAAATTAAAAGAGAAATACATACCTAAACATTTTAGAAACTTGAACACAATTAGACTAGAAAATTTACTGTAAAATCATAACTTGGATATCACACGCGATAAGCAGAAAACTTACAAAGTTTCATGGGAAGGGTGGAATGGCTTTGGTGATAACTGCACTGAAGGAACAGTCACAGACATTTCAAGGATCCAGGTATGTTAGTTTTGTTTTTTGTTTGTTTGCTTGTTTTTGTTTGTTTGTTTTTTACGGCTGTTGCACGCTTCATTCAACTCAAATTCCCTTTTTTTTTTTTTTTTTTTTTCTTTTTCTTTTTTTTTTTTTTTTTGGGGGGGGGGGGGGGGGGGGGGGGGGGGGGGTTGTTGGCTTTGATAATGTATGAGTTGTTTTGAATAGCTGAATTACACTCTCAACTTTCCTCCTCACAGTATTTTGACTGATCAATGCATCTGGACAGCTTGCCAGTCCTAGTGACACCGGACTTCAACAGTCCTCTCTCTCTGTCACTGTCTCTGTCTGTCTGTCTGCCTGTCTTTCTGTATCCTCTCTCTCTCTCTCTCTCTCTCTCTCTGTGTGTGTGTGTGTGTGTGTGTGTGTGTGTGTGTGTGTGTGTTCAACACATTACTAAACTAGAACAGCTCTTACCTTGTCAGTCTTGTCTGTGCCCTGTCTTGGTTTTGGATCGTACTATTAGATTCTGACACCAATCAAGATATTTTGTAGGCCTCAAGGAGCTTTTAACATGATATTTTCTTTTTTCCCCCTTTTTTGATATGGGCCTGTGTTCTGTTCGGTTCCCAAAAATTTGCAACTTTTGTTTCATAATCAGTATTCTCGAAAAAGAGTAATAGCAGCTACGGTACACATGCCTGTTTATCATAAATGCTGAAAACAGGTCTTAGCTTGCATCTCGGTGATGTGTATTACTCGGATTTTGTTGTTGTTGTTGTTGTTGTCAGTTTCAGTTATAGATGCTAATCTTTTAGAGTTAGGAAGGAGCGAGAGTGAGCAAAAGAGACGTGAGTCATGGCATTATGTGAAGTGTTGGTCAAAAACATTTTATATGTATAAGCCCTAATGCATCTTGTTCGTTTGTTTTCTTAGGCGTTGTAGAAAAGAGCCTTACAAAGTTATTTGGAGGAAGGACAATGTCAGTATCTCACCTCTACTTCTGTCTTCTGGGTAGGTTTTAGTTAAGCGGTTTTCATGATACAACCACTTACTCCCCTTTCAGTATATTTGTTATTACTTCATTTTCTATCCCAAATAAAATCAAGCATTAGATGTAGTTGTGAATAACTGATCCAGTTTATTAAACTGTTGTGCATATGGTATATGGAAATATTCTTTAGAGTGTATGTCTGTGTACGACAAATACCTGAAAGTGGGGTCTCCTCTGTATTTCTATCTGGCACCCTAATAATATGTACAAATATTGAGGTTTTCTTTATTTCGGTGCATAAATCAGTTTTCTAAAGATAAGAAAAAAAAAATATGACGAAGAATGGGGGTGGGTGGGTGGGTGGGTGAGTGGATGAATGGGATCCCAGTCTCAGCATAATATAAAGTCTAGGTTCTACACCTAAGAATCTATAATGCATCTCGTCTGCGCTTTTTGTTAGGTTGGGTATTCACAGGATCAGCTGGATGCCAGATGCTGTTAACAGATCTCCTTTCTCTCAGTTCCGATAGAAGACTTTGTTTGAATGTTTTACGGCTATAACCATTTCCTCCTCTTGCATAGTGTTGTATTCTAACCCTCAAAGAGTGACGTTTATACAAGATTTTGCTGTTGTGTACATATAAGTTTTTGAGAACTCTTTTTCAGGTTACAACCACTTGTCTCTCTACTTTACTTCATTTTTTCTTCGTTAAAAAGAAAATCTGTATCAGGCAATAGCTGATCTTGTAAGTCTAGCTGTTGTATACAGTAGATCCTTTGTTCAGTGACCACCCTTAGGGTCAGGGGAAATGTCTAAAGAAGGTGCTTGCTCAAGAAATCTAAAATAAAAAAAAGAAAGTCAATGTTACTTGAAAAAGAGGTGTTAAGAGAAAGGTGGATGCGTAAGGAGTGGTCTAAAAGGGGTCACGTTGTATATTTCGAAGTGGTGTTTCATACTGAAGTATTCTGAAGAGTATAAGTCAATGTAAAACAAAAACCTGACAAGATCACCCAGACAGAGGGGTATTGTCAACACATCATGTTCATCTCAGCTCCTTCGGTATGTTTTAAGGTTAAAGGGGGCATCAGGGGAAATGACAAGTGGTGGTTCATAATGATAGATATGGAAAAGGTAAACCATTCCTTGCTCTTAAACATACGTGTAAACTGGTATTTTGTTTAAAATTAATCTTTTAAAGTTAAAAACGATCGTTCATGGAGCTGCCATATTCCTTATGAAAGAAGTCAATGACAAGCTCTATTCAGAACGAGGTTTGTTGTCTTCACAAACTAAGTGAGTCTGGCGTTCCTTGCATAGCCCTTGACATGTCTCGGAAGTCGTCCATGTTTCAAATTGTTTAACCATACATGGTAATGTTTTTTACACTGTTCTGCAGACTTACGCAGATTTAGAAAATTAAAGATGCACCTGATTGTTTGCCTTGTTTGTTGAAACAGTCAAATCCTTTACACAGTAGCATTTTGAAATAGTGAGGGTCTTACATCACTTGCTGTCGCTTTTGTGGTTTTCGTCGTGTAGAGATCATATGATAAGTGTGTCCCTTTCTGAATATGGCAGCTTATAGCTGTCAATAATTTTGCACAATTAAAGTTGACTGTCTTGTAATAGATAGAATATTCAAGTGTAATAACTACATAGATTTAGTTTGAAGATTACAATAAGCATTTTGAGACCAGCTTGTCATTTTATTTGGTGTCGCCCTTAAGTGCTTGTCAGGGTAAACCACCTTCATTTTCTTTCTTTGTATTTTACTTGTGTGTATTATTTCAGCTTATTGTTATGAGTTATTAAACGCAGCTATAGATAATTAAATTGTTAATTTAGTTGTGAATATACGAGTTGTATACATATTGAAGTAAGAGAAAGTATGTTATGCGTGTGACAAATGCCTAAAAGAGGGGTCTTCTCCGTCTTTACCTTGCACTCTGATAATGTGTTTAAATTTGAGGTCGTTCATCTTTAGCTGGATTATGTACATTTCATTTTCCCCAAGAGTAAGGGAGTTAGGAAGAGGGGGGGGGGAGTGAGAGAGAGCAAGTAATAGTGTGTCTGTTAGTGAGATATGCCTTATAGTGAGGTTTCCCCATGTCTCTACTTTCCCCTTTTAAAAAGTATTTTACTTTATACTGCCATTTAAATCCAGCTTTGCCCAGGAAACAAATGCTCTCTTACTATAGCATCCACTTCTGCTGTTAGATGACGTGGGTAGGTGAAGACAGCAGTCTAGGGCTTGGTGGAATGCCTCTGTGATGATTAGGTCTTGGGTCTACGTAGAGGGTGTCTAACACAGTGTCAATATAGTGTCTGCTTGACGTTCCTTGTTTCCGGTCTCCAGAGTACTGGATGTTGTATGCTCGTGATGCAGGCTGGTTTGGGCCCATCCTGACTAGATGGCCAAATCATTGGTCCACTGGCCCTCTGTGTCTTTAAGGATTGTAGTGGCACATACTTTTTCTCTAATACATGAATTCTGATCATATAGATCCTGGTTTTGAGAGCTTTCCAGAGGCATCTCTTTTCACTTGTGGTGAACTTTCTCCCCAGGGCTTTTGTGAAAATCCATGCCTGGCATTGGTATGTTCGGGTAGATAAGAAGATGGTGTTTATTACTTGGCTTTTGTGCGCATTGGTATACTAGAGTGTTTCAGGAGGGGTGCTTGTTGATGGTTGAGTTGTTTCTGTATTTATGTTGCAGTTTATCTGTGTAGTGGCCTGTCTTCTGTGAAGATGTTTCCAAGGCACTCAAATTCCTTTGTCTGCTGTAGAAAGGTTTCGTTGTTTGTTTTTTGTGTGTTTTTTTTTTTTTTTTTTTGTTTTGTTTGTTTGTTTGTTTGTTTTTTTTTGTTTTTGTTTTTTTCAAAACGTCAAGTGTCTGATAACATGCATTTCTAATGAGATAATTCTGTGCTGGAATGTGTGTAGTATCCTTTTTGCTGTGTATGTTCTTTTACTTTATGCTTCATCTGTTACATATGTGGTTTTAGTACACATATTGATTGATACATTTTATAGAATGCATTTTTGTGCTAATATTCAGATGGTTTTATTCTGGTCCTCCATGAGAAAAATGTGATGTCGTAAGTCCACGTCAGAATATTGCAGATTCTTTCAGTAGGATATGCATTATTTTCTCATTCATCTTTGAGATGTGTGGATCGATAAATGACTTGGCTATTTTTGCGGTGTTCACAGGGTGTTCAGAGATGATGTTTGTTCTCCTGACCGTGGCTGACAGCCCTACTATGGCCTTAGTGACCAGCTGGGCTATAACAACAATAAGTAAACAAATGAAAATGGGGGGGGGGAAAGACCGTGGGGGTGGGGGGGTGGGGGGTGGGGGTGGCACAGTTGGTAAGATACAAAGTTCATGAACATAAGTTTGACGCACCATTGAGCCAAGTGTTTGTTAGCTGGAGTTAACATTTGTTCCGACTCCCCTGTCCGCAAGTCCTTCGCATGAGGTCCCATGTGTAAATGCCTGCAGAACTCCCTGCACACACATTGAAACGCCCATAACCTTCCTTCAGAAGTGAAGGTCAGTGATGGCCAGTAGTATAGAGGGACAAATCGTGGCATTACAAAAAGTGAAAGTGGCGGGAGGGACGGGGAGGGGAGGGCAGGTTGGGCCCTGCCTTGCTACACAGTACCCCGGACATAGTGAATGCACTTTCACTGCACTCTACCGCATGAAAAGGCTTAGCAATTTATTCCTATACCAGTGCGTATTAAAATGAAATATCGCCCACAACCACTGGAATTATACAAACAGTACGAAGCACTCATATTGATACCTCCTTATACTTTGCAGAAAAGACTGAAAAAGATTGTGTGAGATAAAAGACTGTAACATCAGTCTACAAAATGGGAGAAAGAGCGTCACCCCGTTTATCCATTTAGTGGTATTTTATCACTTGTATCAATATTTACAGGAGCAAGCAGTTAGCTATTGAGTGTGATTTTTTTTCATTTGTTTGAGTTATTTTGTGTATATTGTAACCTCATATATTGAAGAAGTAATTTCTTTTGGAAAATGTGTTAGTCTGATCATTTAAATATATCATTTGTTTTTAACATAACGCAATGAAGAGATAAACAGATTGGGTATTGTTTTGAAATATAATGCATCATTTCTTTTGAATGCAACTCACATTTTTTCTTTGAAGAGATGAGCAGACTAATCAGTATATGTAACTCGGATGTTTTTTGTTTGTATTTTTTTCCTGTGTGAAGAAATAAGCAGACTAATCAGTAGATGTAACGCAGAATTTTTTTTTCCTGTGAAGAGATAAGCAGTCTAATGAATATATGTAGCTCAGATGTTTTTCGGTGAAGTGATGAAAAGGCTTATCATTATTTTGAAATATAATGCATCTTTTCTTTTTGAATGTCATTTTTTTTTTTCATTATTTTGAAATGTAATGCATCTTTTTCTTTTGAATGTAACTTTAGATATTTTACAATCAAGATATAAGCACACACACACACACACACACACACACACACACACACACACACACGCACACACCCTCCACACACCCACCTAATTATGAAAAAAAAATTAGTTTGGATTTAACATTGTTTTTAATGTCGAATTTGGAGCACAATATTTGTAAACAACAAGAACAGGTTTTTGAATAATTACCTTGATTTTTCCATTAAATTATGCTATAAAGTTCACTTGATGTTGCTCTTTAAGGTTTTTTTTTTTCTGCTGAGAGAGAGAGAGAGAGAGAGAGAGAGAGAGAGAGAGAGGGGCAATAAGTATACACTTTAACACGTTGCTGTCCAAATCAGTTCAGAATGGCTGTGTCCGTTTCACGTTGGCGTCACAATCTAATGATTGGAATCTGACGTCACGTTGAAGCCTAACACGGAAGTCAACATTTGCTGTGAATCTTCAGATGAGACTACAAACCAAGGTCATGTGTGTGAACACATGCACAGCATCAAATACGCATAAGAAAAAGTCCACAATTCTTGAGAGTATTTGATGGATTATGGTTAAGACGAAAACATTGAATATGCATCTGAAACTTCACCGGATACTGGGTTGTGTAGCTGGAAAGCTTCTGTTCAAACAGCAGATGCGCTGTGGTGTATATGGGATATTCCACACATAATGCACCCTTCCCTGCTTCGAAAGCATTCATCCAAGCCCCTGTCGGAACAAGTAAAACGTGGTTGAGGCATGCTTTGTCAACAGTCAATTTTATACTGTCTTCTATTCAAACACCTGGAACAAGGGTTAACGATTCCCATAGCCGCTTCCGCCAAAGGGGCAATGAATTGGCCATTCACTGTGTCTAGGGCGCAGTACCGGAAAGCTTTTGCCTACCCCTCTCTTTCCATCAATTAACCTTCTTATAGCCGAAGTCAGGTACCAAACTCGTCAGGGTGGAGTGAGGAAAACTGGAATAAAGTCTTTCCCAGAGACACAACACCGAGCGAGGGATTCGAACTCATGACCTGTGAATCTGATTACAAGTCAAGTGTCTAACCCGCTCAGCCACGGCAGTCCCTGGGACTACAGGTCAAGGGGCTGAAAACAAAAAGAGCATTGCTAATCTATGTCTGTGTTTGTATTTGTAGTTCAGTAGAAGAAACGCGCAAGGTGGAGTGTTTTTACAGACGGAATTAAAAACAAAACAAAGCAAAAAACAACACAAACAAATAAAAGAAAGAAAACAAAACAAAATCCCAAACTAAACCAAAGCAAAACAGATCTAGCTGCAAAGTGAGACGACTGCAGGCGGAGATCTAAACAAATGAAGACAGACAGACAGCAATCCCCAACTTAGAGAGCAGGAGCAAGATGAGAGAGAGAGAGAGAGAGAGAGAGAGAGAGAGAGAGAGGGAGGGAGGGAGGGAGGGAGAGAGAGAGAACAAAAGATGTAGAACAGGGGAAGTCACTCTGACTCTGTCTACAGGGAGGGGGCCGAGGAAGGCTCTTGCTTACGCAGACAAAACAAGTGGTTTACAGTTTGTCTCACTATTTTTAATTTTGTCTCACTAAACAATTTCAATTCAACAATCAACCACTGGTTTATTTAACCAGAACACAACAAGGAATTTTGAGCCAAAAGATTTTCAAACCAAAATGAAGGTTAACATCAAACATTAAATAAATCATCAAAAGGAGTCCAGCCCAACATAAGCATCATCCCATCCCTGAGGTTCCGCGGGTACATTGAGATGGGTAGCAGAGTACTGGTAGTTTGCAGACTAGACCAGGGACAACTTTGGGTGCAGGATAAATGAGGGTAATTGGGCAAAATTGGAGGGAGGCAAGGGTAAGGCGGAAAATAAAATTGTGGTAGGAAAAACGACGAAGTCGAAGAAAAAAAAAAAGGACGGCCCCCTGGGAATCACACATAACACAATACATTAGCCTTCTATGGTGAAGAAATCTGCTATCTAAAAAAACTATAAACAAGAGCAACACTGCTGAACATAAAAGAACGCATCACTAAAAACACATCAATCTTGGGACACACAACAAGATATCCCAGCAAATCGGCAATCTTAACCCACTAGCGTGGAAGCACTATGCCTTTCACACACTGTTACAACTCTTCCATACATGAACATTCAAGCCCTTGTGCAGAAATAACCAACCAACATCCTAAAGATATTCCTACATCAGTGCAACAACAATTCATCTCCACAACTTCTGGCACTGAGAAAAGTTCAAATGCAGTAACACAATACACGCTAACTAACAAAGCTAAACAACTCTCTTCTCCTTAGTTGCAAGGGTCATTCCATGAGAACAAAGGAATAAAGAGTTGGTTTTCTTTTTTTCACTGGAACTAGGCCCTCACTGTATAAATCTTCTATTAGTATAATAATCTAATGTCAGAAGTATTGAGCTAAATTATGAACCCTAGCACTAAGCACACATTGTTAGCAATGACCCTTAAAGGAATGTGAGAGAAAAATACAGACTGAGGGAAATCAAAATGAGAAGAAATTTAGACTGGTCGCTAAGATTAAACTCTTAGTTCTGTTCAACTTGAGAAGGAGAGCACAAGAGAACTGATTAAGCATGACAGAGGAAATAAGTCTATTAATTTCTTTAACATGCCTAAATACTATTTCAAACAAGACAGCTACTAAATATCCTGTAGAATGGCCAGGAGCCTTTCCCCAATTTCAAGATGTGTCTCCCAAAAGCACATGGTAAGCCCAACCGGTTCAACATACCAACTTGGACCAGTATCTAGACAAGCCTAATTCAAAATATGATCAGTAACAATATACAGGCTTAGTTTTAGTCTAATTTACTCATAATCTTACTACAGCTTACTAACCTTGAATTAAAAGACCACTCTGCCAACTTTGTTTTTTCTCTCTTTGTTTTTCCCTCTAGGCAGACAAGGTGTCCTCCCTCTCTCTCCAGCCGGTCAAAATGTGCAGGAGGAATTGCTATGTCAAGGAACAGGAAATAGGATGTGGAACTTGCCAGGAAACAGGAAGTGGTTGGGGATATCATATCCCCCCCCCTCACCCTTCCCCCCCCCCCCCCCCCCCCCCCCCCAAAAAATTACCTACCTCTAGTAACTTTCCCAACAAGATTTTTGTATACAAAGAAAAAAATAGTCAACTAGAACCAAATCAAAACACATTATCTTCTTCAATTCCTTCGTTTTACCACTCAAGGGGGACAACTATCCAAAGGAAACAACTTCTTAACAAGTGACTAAAATTGCGGTTACTTCCCTTGAACTGTGCTTGTGTTGACCAGCCCTCTGTCATGCTGTCTACACAAATCTTAAATAAATGTTAGCGAACCGCCCAGAGAAACGTGGACAAACGAGTCAAAAGACATAACACAACGCGTTTCGACCTCTTAGGTCTTCTTCAGGTGAGACACAGACAAATAAAATAACGAAAATTCACTTAGTTTTGATCGCTTCAGATCACTTCAAAGCAAAGCAAAACAAATAAATGATAAAAGGCCCCATTAAGGAAGTTCATGATGATTGATTAAATATATATATATATATATATATATATATATATATATATATATATATATATATATATATATGTGTGTGTGTGTGTGTGTGTGTGTGTGTGTGTGTGTAAATAAAAAAATGAATAACATAAAAAGTATCACATATCTATATACTCATGAATAGTTTTGTTTATAAATGTTACTGTAATTATTTGTATGACCATTGTGTTTAAGGCGAATATTCTCGAGTAAAGTTGCACCATGATTCTTTTGCCAGCTTTGACTTCTTCACGAAGTCTTTCTCAGTGAGTTGGAAGCAGGGTATGAAAACTGCTGATTTTTTTGTTTGTCTGTTTGTTTTTGGTTTTTTCTTTTTCTTTTTTTTTTTTTTTTTTTTTTGTTTGTTTGTTTTTTTTTCAAACTTTTTTCTGTCTGAATAAACTACATCTGCTAGCTATTCAGATACAGTAAATGCAAACATCAAAGCAGTTTCCATCTCTGGCTCCAGCTTGCTGAGAAAGACTTTGTAATGAAGTCAAAAGTCTGCAGAGGACTCGTAGTGCAGCTCTACAGAGAATATTCTCCTTACACTTACATTTGCAGATAAAGGTAACTTTATAAAAATTGAGTTTCTTACTATTTATCATCTGATTCTCGGCAACACCAGTGTGTATTGCTGACACAGGTTGTATGTATAAAATACCTAAGTTTCATTGTTTTACTTGCTCGGGGTGTATTCCTCTAAAAATAGACAACCTCACTGTTGGGATGTACCTCAGTGTTTCAAAAGACTCTGGCTCTGAGCCTACTTGACCTCTCAACTATGACCAGTCAACGTGGCTCAAATCTGAACAGTACATCTTAAACCAATCCTGGGTCAAAATCATGAGCCCTTCATAGCGACCCCATTTCCACATAAGATGACAGGTATCTCAGTTTAGGGCTTGTACCACTCTGTGTGTGTGTGTGTGTGTGTGTGTGTGTGTGTGTGTGTGTGTGTGTGTGTGTGTGAAAGGTATAAGAGGTGTTTACATTCATGAAAGACGCCAGTGTTGTTGTTGTTTGTTGTTGTTGTTGTTGTTGTTGTTCAGTGTGTAGATTGGAGGAAAAACTGTGATGGGTTCAAGGACTGTAATACAAAACAAGGACGAGTCGAATTGTCGTACCGGGAATCCAATCTCTTATACGATTAGGCCACCAGCTGTAGTTAACTTTGACACGCCAGGTGGATTCACCGTGACCCCACTACCACAAAACACAACGCAGTGTCCAGACACTCATTTTCAGTGTCACGATGATGGCTACTGTCTCCCTGTCTATGTCCGCTGCAATGACATGATCGACTGTCCAGGTCATGAAGACGAACTCGGTTGTTTTAATTTTTACAAGACGTGCCCAGGGTTGTATCGATGTCGATACCTTGACCAAACGATCTGTCTGCACATGAATCACCTGTGTGATGGTCTGCCACAGTGTCCACAACATGATGATGAACTGATGTGCAACATTCCTTGTCCTGAGGCATGTGTTTTGTTACGGTCTTGCCTTCACCTGTAACCGGACTTTTCACATCAGCTCTTTCCCACAGATACGCTACCTGGACGTCTCAGGTAGTGGAACACGCATGCATGATATCACTAAAAACATTATGTTGATCCACCTAGGTGTAACGGCGTGTAGATGGAAGAGTTTAACAGAAGTTGTTTTGCCGAATCTTCATAGTTTGGATCTTAGCCAGAATCTACTTCATTCCATCAACTTTAGCCACTTTGCAGGAATGCCCCACCTGCGGAGACTGAATCTGGCAGGTAACCCCCTATGTGGTGGGTAACATCTACGCCCAAGAACAGTACTCACATCCATCATTAGTGGTGATCAATATCTCCCATGTCCAAATGGAATCTGTAAATATGAGCATGTTGTCAGCTCTTATGCCACAGCTGAAAGTTCTAGATCTGTCCTGGAATGATATAAAGGTCCTTGACGAATTGCACATGTTTCATAAACTTCAGGTTTTAAACTTACAGGGTTGTCCCGTCATTGATTTTGCTCCAGCTTTCATGAAACACATGACAGATCTCCTGCAGGTTTCTGCAGATAATTTCAAACTGTGTTGTTCTGTTGTTTTGCCAGACAGCTTCAGAGGGGAATGTTTGGCTCCGTCTGATGCAATCTCATCATGTGATGACTTGTTAAAGTCTTTGGCTTATCGTTGTGCCCTAGGGGTATTTGCTGCGTTCGCTGTTCTTGGAAATCTGGGTGGACTTGTTTATCGCATATATTTTATTTCAAAAACACACCAGACTGGTTTTGTAATATTTGTTATTCATCTATGTGCCTCTGATTTTCTGATGGGTGTGTATTTAATCTTCATAGGCATATAGCAGACCAAATTTACGCAGGTACCTATATTTGGAATGATACTATATGGAAAGAGAGTTCTGCTTGTAGCATTTGCAGGATTTTTATCCTTGTTATCCTCTGAAGTGTCGGCATTCCTAATCTGTTTTATCACTTTAGATCGCTTCCTTGTGCTTCGTTTTCCGTTCAGTCACATCCGGTTTGGAGCCAGGTCAGCTCACATAGCCTGTGCAGTCATTTGGGCACTGGGAATTGCACTGGCATCTGTACCTCTGCTCCCTGTGACCTCACACTGGGAGTTTTTCCACCAGACAGGTATTTGCATTCCACTGCCTGTCACCACAGCTGACTTTCCTGGTCACATGTATTCGTTTGGCATCATGGTCATTTGCAATCTAATCCTCTTCATGACCATTGGAGTGGGTCAGTTTCTTATCTACTGGTCGGTGAGGAGTAATGCGCTTGCTGATGAGCGAATACAGACCAGAGACAAAGGCAACGAAAGTGTGCAGTCCAAAGAATCGACTATCGCCAGGCGACTACTGTCCATTGCAGTGTCTGATTTTCTGTGTTGGTTTCCTGTTGGTCTGTGTGGGGTTTTGGCTGCCACTGGTGTCGCCATTCCAGGAGAGGCCAACGTTGGAATGGCCATTTTCGTGTTGCCACTCAATTCAGCACTCAACCCTTCCTGTACACTTTGAACATAATTTTAGAGAAACGGCGTAGAGCAAGGGAACTGCGTTTTCAAAAACAGCTAAGTCTCCAGTTAAGTGAGTAAACAAAAAATAAACAAAGCAATATACATATGTTGAAACTCTGCGTCTGGTCAGCATATTTCAGCCAACATTCTTTAGCTGTGTTCCGCTAAGAGCACGTTCATATTCTTTTTCATCTTGTGTCTTTCTTTGTTCTTTCTTGTTGCGACACCTCAGTCTCACGTACGCTACTACTTCTGACCACACGTTGAACTCACATCTGTTGCAGTCATTGCAACACCAAGCTGCTTTGTAAATTGCTACAATGGTGCTCAGTTACTTACTCTTGAAACCTGACCGTTTACAACAACACAAGATTTAATATTCTTATAGAATGTATCTATCCATCTGCAGATGTCTTTCTGAAAACCATTTTTAATACCTTCGACAGAAAACCCCAGTTAATCGAGTCAATAGCTTTCTCAAAATCTATATTTGATAACAGTCACCTGGCAGGACAAGGTCCCAAACAACACTGTCCTGGAAAGAGCCGGATGCACCAGCATGTACACGCTGCTGAAACAGAGACGTATGCGCTGGCTCGGCCATGTCGTGCGCATGGACGACGGACGGATCCCTAAAGACATCCTCTATGGAGAACTTGTGCAGGGAAAACGTCCCAAAGGCAGACCACAGCTGCGATTCAAAGACGTGTGCAAGAGGGACCTAAAAGCCTTGAACATTGGGAAGCAACAGCCATCGAACGGTCAGTCTGGAGACAAACTGTGCAAAAAGGTATCTCCAAGTTCGAAGAGACGCTCGCTTAGCAGCACGGGGAAAAAAGAGAATGAGAAGAACGGCTGCAGCCCAGGCAGACAGACCAGCGTCACACTTCACCTGTGCCCTCTGCCACAGGGACTGTCATTCCCGCGTCGGACTGGCCAGCCACACCCGTCGCTGTACCATAATAGACACCTAGAGCGCAACTCCATAGTCTTCCGAGACTGAAGGATGCCTACCTACCTACTTACTTACTCTTGGAATTAATTAGTGCATTGTACACACCCACACCCACACACCCACACCCACACACCCACAATTGTCCAATATCACATAGTTTGTGAAAAGACGTTAAATTAAAGTACTACTACTACTACTACTACACACAAACACACAACACACACACACACGCATATATATATATATATATATATATATATATATATATATATAGAGAGAGAGAGAGAGAGAGAGAGAGAGAGAGAGAGAGAGAGAGAGAGAGAGAGAGAGAGAGAGAGAGAGAGAGAGTGTGTGTGTGTGTGTGTGTGTGTGTGTGTGTGTGTGTGTGTGTACGTATGTTTGTTTGTATGAATGTATGAATGCACGTTCGAGCGATAGATTTTATTGAGGCGGATCACGACCAGCTGGTATTTTCCAGTGGAAGAGTGTTCATCATGAAGTCTGTGGGCGCTGTTCACCTGTCCGCCTGTCAGACTGTAGCATCCTTGAGGTGGGATGGGGCAGACAGATCGTGTTACTAAAGACCACTGTCTGTGTTGCTTTGTATCACATAGAACATAAGGTCTTTTTCTCAACTGGCTACAACACTTTTAAAGTGTACACCACTGCATAGTCAGTCTTATTCAGATCTATGCAAGACAGTCTACCCTCTGTGAAGTTCAGCAAATAAGGGATTCATCAGCTACTTGGTCACTTAAGCTGGTATCCTCTTTCGGCGAGCAAAGACTTTTTGAGAAAATGTAACCCAGGTTCATGCACACTTTACCCCAAGGAAACAAAAATACACAATGTACTGCCAACTTTAAATTTTAATTGCAACCATTGTCTCTCCTGCAATTCCAAAGAATACAGCCTTCCAAAATTTGAAACCCAAAACAACTCAAAATATACCCTCAGTATAGGTGGTTAGGATAATGAAAGCAATAAAACAATGGGATAGAGAAGAAAACAAGAAATAGTAGCAGATGCGGAAAAGTAGCACTGAAAAAGGAAAAATAATAAACAGTAACTTATTAAATAGAAAATTACAAGCAAAATATACAATAGGAATCAAATCACTAATTCAAGTTTCCCAATTAACATTGGAAAAACAAAAGGGTGGGCACATATTTAAATCTGTTCCCCTGGCAGGATCATTACATCAAATAACCCTGTTAACAACATTCTCCGTTTTACTTTTAGAGTGGGACTGTGATCAAATCCAATCGTCAAATTGAATAGCAGGGAATTACACACATCCCAGCCAACACCGGATGGGTTTGGCAAAACCACAGCTATGCCCAAGTGTGGTCAGTTCACAATTAATACTAATAGGCCCATACCCTAACAAAACATTAATTCACCCTTGACATTTGCCATTCCAGCCAAATAGT
>JADBJO010002764.1:281769-286706 GCA_016801955.1 Conus betulinus
TACTATGGTGCACCCTCCCTCCCCCCAGCCCCTCTATCCTCTCCCTCTCCCTATTTTATACAGGAATTTTGAAAAGAATACCCTTTCTGAGAATTTGTAAAATGAGAGACATCCCCCCCCCCCCCCCCCTCCACCCCCCAGCTTTTAAAAGAATTTTGCCTCCCCCCCCCACCCCCTCACTTAAAGTGAAGAAATTCCCCCCCCCCCCCCCCCCCTCCCATCCCTGACCCATCCCCACCCCCACCACCTCAACTGCTTTTGTCAGTTCAGGCTGGCTCGCCCAATGCGAAATGTTTTCCGACGCCACTGACTTTGAATGTGTTTCTTGCTGCTCCCTGATTCCATAGAAAATATTTGGGGTGTCACGTCCACGATTTATGCTTTCAACTTCCAATTGCCCCCTACCCCCCCCCCCCCCCCCCCCCCCCCCCCCCCCCCCCCCCTTTATGCATATACTCGACCCACCTATGTTCAACACCAGTTTATTTCAACACATGTATTTACCTTACCTCTGGTCCCTCCACTCTTCATTTTGCCCCCTCGCCTCTGATTTTCTGTTTTAAAGAAAAGGTGAATTGATGATAAAAAAAAATCTTGATGGATTGCTTAAGACATGAGAAATGAGAAACTAAGCATGTAACGTTTCAACCACTGAAGAAAGGAAGTTGAATGACATCGTAATTGACCAAAGATCTCTCTCTCTCTCTACTCCTTCCCCCTTCCCCGTCCGTCCATCTGTCTGCCTGTCTGTCTGCCTGTTTGTCTGTCTGTCTCTGTCTCTGTCTCTCTCTCTCTCTTACACCTTTCTGTTGTTATTGTTATGATTTCCCTGTGGATTTTCTGTAACATGAATACCTCTGACTCTTATACAGGTTTCAAAAGGAGAAAACTAAATAGGCGGGGGGGGGGGGGTTTCGGGGGGGGGGGGGGATGGGGGGGGTGGGAGGGAAGACTCTGCTCTTATACAGGGGAAAAAAAGGAGAAAGATAAATAGGCCTGTACAAGTCAGCAGAGAGGGAATATAGGAATCTCTCACTGGTCAGTTTACTTGCTGAAAACAAGGTGAGACAAGGCACGCGTGTTGGGAGGGGTGAGAAGTGGTTTCTATATGACATACAGACCTTTTCCACTACCTCTTAACCCCGTCCCCACTCCCTCCCGTCAACCTAAATTCCACTCCCTTCTCCCCTATACTCTATCCCCCCCCCCCCCCCCCCCCCCCCCCAAACCTGCACCTCCATCCTACCCCCTACGTCCCTCGCGTCACTGCCGTCTCTAGAGAAACGTAAATGAGAAGAAACGATACCAATTTTAAAGAAAACATTTCATCAGGATCAGCGTCGTTGTTATCCAGTTGTTAACAGGTCTTTTCTGGTGCAGTATACATATTGCAGAAAACGGCTACCGTTCCGGCAAAGAAAATGTTGGTTTTTATTTTCATACTCCCCTCCCGTATAAGAGTTTTTCTCATCAAAATGTAGGCCTTACTAAAACTGATATTCGAAATCTGAAGCAGTAGTGTCATGTGCCAGTATTTCCAGTATTTTTGAAGCCGAAAAGACCTTGATGAATGACGGAAAGCAGTGTTTGGAATTAAAAAGGGAGTAGGCCTAGTAAAATATAAATTCCCGCCTTTTTTTCGTGTGCAGGCATGTTTTAAAGATTTTTTTTTTTTTTTTACATACCTATACACATACTGTTATTTACAATTTGATACCGATAAGTTGACAATAGCCGGCACCTCAGCATCACCTTTTTTTTTAATCCACCCTAAGACTGCCGTGAGAAGATTCCATTTCATGCCCCTCTCCGGTAGGAAAAAAAAAAAAAAAAAGCACCACCTTTTTTAATCCACCCCAAGACTGCCGTGAGAAGATTCCATTTTTTGCCCCTCTCTGGTAAAAAAAAAAAAAAGCACCACTTTTTTTTAATCCACCGTAAGACTGCCGTGAGAAGATTCATTTTATGCCCCTCTCCGGTAGGGGAAAAAAAAAAAAAGCACCACCTTTTTTTAATCCACCGTAAGACTGCCGTGAGAAGATTCCATTTCATGTCCCTCTCCGGAGAGAGAGAGAGAGAGAGAGAGAGAGAGAGAGAGAGAGAGAGAGAGAAGAGAAAAAAAAAAACAAAAAAAAAAACCTTGTTGTTTAGTTAAAATGAGACGATTAGATTGTAAAGGGGGGTGATGCTCTTGGATGTTTAAAGTGTAAATTGATGACCCATATATTTGTTTTTAAAAGCTCTGACCTCAGAGTGCAATTCAGTGATTGTTCTATGCCGATCCAGTTTCAGTATGGAATCATGTTCATCTTTAAACAGGAGAAGGGTGCTCGTGCTCCCAGTGCTCTGAAACCCCCCCCCCCCCCCCCCCCCCCCCCCACACACACACACACACACACTCTCTCTCTCTCTCTACATACAAATACATATTTCCCTTCATCAGTTCTGCGACCTCTGTGTAATGATTAGAATTGAGCATTTCTGACCAACTTCAATCGTGTCTGTGGCTAGACTGACCTTGATCTATAACACAGAAATAATAATGACTTGACTTGTTCAACGATTGAGACCTGAAAGGTCTGTTCGTAGATCCTCTGTAAACTTGTCACTCTGTGACTGTCATGCGTAGCTTGCAAGCTAAGTGACTAGTTTTTACATAAATTTGGTTCGTACAGGCTGGGTAGGTGCCTCAGTGGTGGTCCAGTCCACCCTTTAAAGCACTGGTGGATGGCGCCGTCACAACCGCCTCAGGGAGACTGTTCCAGGTAGACACTACTCTGTGAGCAAAGTAGTTCCCCCTGAGGTCCAGTCGGTACCTTTTCTTCTGCAGTTGTAGAGAATGCCCACAGAGGGCCCTCCCACAAGCCAATATCAGTTCGGGTCGCTGGACTTCATAGTATCCATGGAGGTACTTGAAAACCACAGTCATGTCGCCCCTGAGTTGTCGATGTTCCAGTGTGGGCAATCCTAGGGTTCTCAGCCTCTGGATATGTCTTGTTCCTCAATGGTCCCAGCAGTGATAGTCATAATGATAGATATAGTAGTAGGCCTGTTAATAACGATAATAATAGTAGGTGGAAAGGAATATAAATGATCAGTGAGTAAAAAGCTGACAGTACCACTGGAAAAGGGAGGAAGGGGGGGGGGGGGGGAGGCGGGGGGGGAGGGGGGAGGAAGGGAACCACATAGGCCTGCCTCCACCCACACACTTCGCTTTTTTTTTTTTTTTTTTTAATATATGTGAGCACTACAACTACAATAACAACAACTACTACTACTACTACTACTACTACTACTACTACTTCTTACTACTGATGGTGATGGGATTGGTGATAATAGGACAATAATATTTATAAACATAATGGTAAGATTAATGATAGTAATTGCAACAACATAATAATGAAGAAGAAGAAGAAGAAGAAGATGATGATGAGATGATGATGATGATGATGATGATGATGATGATGATGCCTTGATAGTAATGGTAATGATAATATGAGGATGATAAGAATGATAGGAATAATGGTTAAATTAAATGTAATATTCGTGGTGGGATGGGGGTGAAGAGACCCGTATTCAGGGGGCAATGAAATACATTGCTGCTGGAAAAAAAAGATAAGATAAGCATACGCAAAAAAATAAAATCCTCTCCTCACTCTTTTGCTTTTCCATGATCACGATAATCTGAATGAAAAATTAAACTAATGGTATTCTACAGTATGCCCATACAAGACTAATTCGAAAGATGAAGATATACGTGAAAAAAAAAAAAAAAGTTAGGTTGCTGGCTTTTAAAACTGCGGTGACAAAACTGATACGCCGCCTTGACTTACACCAGCATTACGTTTCAAACATGGGTGGGAACGTGGTAGTATAGAGGAGAAAGGGTAATGGTGTGGGATTTGGGAAATGTAATATTGGCCATGTATCTAAATGCACCACCAATAATTATTTGCACTGCTGGTCGGGAAAGTGGTCACCCTATCTGGGCCCTGTACCGGTACTGTTCTAGCATGGAATAATGTAAATAACAGCTATTACCTTGTGACCTTGACTGTGACACCAACACGTGTGTCACGACTCTGACTGGACTGACATTTTATCGTAATTACCGTATATCAAATCAATGATTCATCTTACAGGCTTTATCAGCCGAGTGCCGGAATATTCAGACAGAAATATATAAGCTTACAGCTTTTTTTTTTTCTTTTTTTAAAAAATTTTTTACATGAGTGCGCTGTTCTTGTGTGATAGTTTCCAATGCGGGAAACTGGTGGTCTGGAGAGCAACTAAAAGCCTGGTGTGTGTAATATGTGTTTAAAACTGTTAAGCGTTTCCATGGCGGCAATGTGAGTTGGCAGAATTGTGACAAAGGTTTATAAAGAGATGCTGTTAGTAAAAAGATGCATAAATGAAATGAGAGAGGCATGCTGCCAGTTTCAGTGGATGTCCCCATGTGTGTACACTGTCGTTGAAAATGAAAAGATTCCTGTGGCGTTGTTACCATCATGGCCATACAGGCCTCGGACGTAGCAAGTACCAGCTTCCGGTGCGTAGGCTTGGCAGTTGCTGAAAATTTAATCTGTCCTTGGATGACAATGTACTCGTTCCTAAATTTTGCTTGGTAAGCATTTCCTAACATTTTCTGTTATGTTTATATGCTTTCAAAGATTTGGGGCCAGTACCACATGTCCGTAGTAGGCCTAATTAGATCTGCGCACCGATTTGAAAAAAAAAAATATATATAAGCATTAAGTTTTGTTAAAACTCGATAAAAGTAAACGAGTAAATAAAGAAATGCGTAAGTCCCCGACAGTGTAAAAGCGAATACTGACATGCTCCCTCACCGGAAGGCCCATTGCTTCAAGGAACTGGCGAACTACTAAAACGGTCACCATCTCAACAAAACGCCATGAGAAGGGTCTCGCTGGGAAGTG
>JADBJO010002765.1:0-15000 GCA_016801955.1 Conus betulinus
TACTGGAGAAGATGTAGTGAATCCCTGAAGGCCATATATGGGAATCTTGGCACCCCAGAAGACCTTTATGCCAAATTTGTCAAACTTCACATGGACAAGAAGGAAACTCCATCTGACTTCTTCAGCCGTGTGTGGTCAACCTTCTTGGAGCTGAATAAAGCTGAAAAATTCACCACTGAGGAGGCAAACATGAAGGTGTACCATACGTTCATGTCCAACATTTCCAGTTCTGACCGCCTATTGACCATGGAAATCCGGGTCATTTCGGGACTCCAGGCGTCGCTTCTCCTGATCCAGCCAAGGTTCTGAGACGCCTGAGAGAGCTTAGCGAAGGAGCAAGCAACCCACAAGCTCCCCCCAAACCCATTCCAGTTGCTGCCATGGCTACAGCAGAAATCGACTATGAAAGACTGGCAAGCATGGTTGCTGAGAAGATGATGGCCAGCCAAAAGCAGGTCCACCCACCTGCTCAGGGAAGTCCATCTCCACGTGCCCCCAGAGGGCCCTGCTACAGATGTGTGGTGAAGTGGGCACACACTACAGGCGTAAAACTGCAAAAAACCCACCCAACCCAGCAAGGGTGGCCCAGGCGAAGAGGGAATCTCGGCCGTTAAACGGCCAGCAGTTGCCGACGATGGGGGGTCGGTAACTGTAACCTCACCATCAACCCCATCCCCTCATCATCTTCACACCCTGAACACAGCCATGAATTGCATTGAACAGGGCCTGCATGTTTCGTGGTGTGACCTTGAGAAGCCCTCTTCTGGTGACACTACAGCCGGGACAAGAGATGACCTTGTCCGGGACCATCTCTGGGTGTGTGCCTGCCGCCGTACATGGTGTGAAGGTGCTTCAGCGACCATCTGAACTGTTACCTCCTGGTCTGGGTGTGTTTGTACTGACATTGACGCCGGAAACATCAAGGTGACATTGTGCAACAGGGGCAGACACAACATTACCCTGGATCACAGAACAGTGTTTGCAGAACTGTACTCGGCCACAGGGAACAACACCGACTTGGAGGCCTTAGTGGGTCCTAGTCTTGAGACAGAGGCGACCATTGGGGACACTGAAGTCAACTGTCTGATCGATAGTGGCTCGCAAGTGAGCATCATGTCAGAGACATTCTACCAGACTAACCTGTCACATTTGCCACTGGAAGAAGAACTGAATGCACACCTGAAAGTTGTGGGAGCGGGTGGAAGTGTTGTACCCTATTTGGGTTTTGTGCGTGTGTGTGTTTCCATGCCGAAGAATGTTGTGGGTGTGAGTGACAGTGTGAATGTGTTGATGTTGGTGTGTCCAGACACAGACCTTTCTCAAAGAGTACCCGTGATTCTGGGCACCAATGCCTGAAGAATTTTGCTGAACTGTCTAAGAGATTAGTAGGATCACATTTTGATTTTGATAATTCTTTGCATGTGTGTCCTACTATTGCTTTCATGTATCAAGACTGTTCCTCTCCTGATGATGGGAAAGTGGGCTCGGCTAGAGTTCGTGGTTCACAGGTTTTAGTTCCAGCTGGGGAGACTGTAGAAATAAAGTGCTGTGCTAAGGTGAAACGTTCCCAGCACACGAGATTCAGTCTTGATTCAGGAACCCACTGAACTCCCTTACCAGACGGTCTCAAGGTAGTGGGTTGCAGAGCTTCAGCTGACTGCCTCACAGATGTCAGGGTTGTGGTGATAAATGAATCTGACAGCATGATTCTGCTCAGGAAGAATCAGGTGGTAGCTGACATATTTGTTTATCAGCATGAGTACGACATTAACAAGGTGGTGTCTGACCTTGGTCCTCATTCACCAGAAACCCATGCATACTCTGGTAGTGCTCATGCTGAGAACTCAGGTCAGGGAGAGAACATCAAGTTCAAGTTTGGTGAAGCAGAGACCACCCGCCCTGATTGGTGTAGGCACTTTGAAAGTAGGCTACAGTCAGTGAAAGCAGTTTTTGTGACAAGTGAGTTCGACATAGGTAGAGCAGAAACAGGTGATGTTTTTGACATGGAGATCACACCTGGTCCAGACATTAGGGAGAGAGCAAGACCTATACCCCCTAAGGACTTTGAAGAGTGTAGGCAACACATTAAAGGGCTTTTAGATGCCAAGATAATCCGCCCTTCCAACTCCCCATTTGCTAGTCCCATAGTTCTAGTCAGGAAGAAGACCGGTGCACTTAGGATGTGCGTGGACTACCGGAAACTTAATGCTAGGACTGTCAAGGATAGCTATTCCATCCCAAAAATTGAAGACCTTCTGTTGACACTCAATGGGGCAAGGTTTTTTTTACCACTCTAGACCTCTGTAAGGCTTATTACCAAGTCCCAATGACGGAGAGAGCATGCAAATACTCGGCCTTCATAACACCTTTCGGGTTGTTCGAGTGGGACCGACTCAGTCAGGGGTTAGCCAATGCCCCAGCATGTTTCCAAAGACTCATGGAGACGGTTTTTAGTGATATGAACCTGACTGAGCTGATCATCTCTTGGATGACATCCTGATCCATGCTAAACCCTTGAAGAGTTGGAAGAACGCACCATGAGGGTATTGCAGAGATTGTGCAAGTACGGCTTAAAGTTGGACCCTGAGAAATGCATCTTTGGGGCAACACAAGTCAGGCACTTGGGCTACATCATCTCAGAGGGCACCATCCGCCCTGACCCAGACAAGGTAGCTGCTGTTAGGGATTGGCCCAGACCCAAAACCGTGAAGGACGTGAAGAGTTTCATCGGATTTGCCGGTTTCTACCGGCGTTTTATTCCAAATTTCTCTTCGCTTGCAAGACCCCTGAATGACCTGACGATAGGTTACGCTCCAGGGTAACCGTTCCAAATCTGGAAAGAAACAAGGCCAGCTCACTCTGTCCTCTTCTGTTTCCTCGTCCTGGGGAGAAGCACAGGAAGGCTCCTTTAGATCACTGATTTCTGCACTTACCAGTGACTTAGTTCTAGGTATTGCTGATCGTTCCAAACCTTTTGTTGTTCATTGCGATGCTAGTGGTGTGGGATTAGGTGCTGTTCTTTACCAAGAGTTTGAGGGCAAAAGCAAGGTCATTGCTTATGCTAGTCGAGGGCTGAACAAGTCTGAGCAAAATTACCCAGCTCACAAGCGCGAGTTCCTTGCATTGAAATGGGCGTTGTGCGATAAGTTCAGGGACTATCTTTTGGGCACCAAGGTCACAGTTGTTACAGATAACAATCCCCTCTGCTACATCTTGAAGAATGCAAAACTAGATGCTACAAGTCATAGGTGGCTCTCTTCACTTTCCATGTTTGACTTTGAGCTTAGGTATAAAAAGGGACTGACTCACACCGATGCAGATGCTTTGTCAAGGTTACCCCAAAGTGACCCATATGTTGATGATCAGTACAGGAAGTCCTTAGATGAAATAGCCTTCTTAGTGGAAAAGGCCAAGTCTTTTGACAAAGATCAATCGGAAAACTTCACTTTTGTTGCCTCAGATTCAGTACAAGCTATACTACAGTCTCATCATATTCCTTCCTTGAGAGGCTCAGTCTTCAACAACAGTTCTCCAGAAGTTAGTCAGGAAGGAGAGGGATTTTCAGTTAAGGCAGATGATTTCCCTGCTGTCGAGCAGTTGATGACTGACCCCAACCTAATACCGGATGGTATACTTGACCCAAAGGTTGAGCACGAGTCCATCAACACGGTCCGAGACTGGAGAAAAGTTCAACTAGCAGACAAACATCTCTCTTATGTTATCAAGTGTTTGGAACGGGGCAAGATATTGGAAGCTTCAGAGCTAAATAGTCCAGATCTAAGAGCTTATGCAAGGGATCAAAAGAAGCTTGTTTTAAAGCAAGGTGTTTTGTACAGGAAAGTTGATGTGGATGACCAAGACAGTCATTTTCAGTTAATTCTCCCTTTGCCCTACAGGGAAGCTGCCCTGAGAGGTGTGCATGAGGATCTATTTCACACCCATTTTGAAGATGGCATAGCGCAGTTGAGGATGAGGTTCTTTTGGCCCCGAATGGCCAGGGATCTTGAGCAGAAGATAAAGACCTGTTCTCGCTGCATCAGGAAAGGTGCCAAGTGTCAGAAAGCCCCAATGACTTCCATCGTGACCACGTATCCTTTGGAACTTCTTTCTATAGACTTTCTCACCATTGAGATCAATGGTCAAAAACAGAACATACTTGTCATGATGGATCATTTCACCAAATTTGGACATGCTGTTTGTACAAGGGATCAGAGCGCCAAAACTGTGGCCAGGACGCTGTGGAAGGAGTTCTTCATGATCTATGGTTTTCCCAGGCGTATCTTATCTGACCAGGGTAGGGATTTTGAATCCAAGCTGGTGAAGGAGTTGTGTCAGGTAGCTGGAATAGAAAAGTGTAGGACCACGCCTTACCATCCATCTGGCAACCCAGTAGAAAGGTGGAACAGAACCTTGTTAGGCATGCTAAGAAGTTTAGAGGATGCTCAAAAAATAGATTTGAGAAAGACCCTTCCAGAAGTTGTGCATGCGTACAACTGCTGCATTCATCAAAGTACAGGCCACTCCCCATACTTTTTGTTTTTTGGTCGCCATCCCAAGTTACCCATTGACCTTGCCTTTGGCATCAATACCTGCCCCAAGGGACAAGGGACACCTTCACAGTATATCAAAGGGCTTAAGCAAAGGCTAGCCTCTGCTTATCAGAAGGCCTCCGACAACATGGCCAGAACAAACTCTAAGAACAAGGCTCGGTATGATACTTCCGCAAGAGCAGCCGAGCTGAACACTGGAGACCGGGTGTTAGTTCGCAAGCTGGGACCAAGACTTGATTCAAAGTTGAGTGATAGGTGGGAAAATTCAGTGTACATTGTGCAAGCAAAGCGGGAGGGTTTGCCAGTATATACTGTCCAAGATGAAGCAGGAACGGGACCCAAGAGAACACTCCATAGGAATTATTTATTGCCCATTGGCATGATTGATCTACCAGCTAGGGGCACTGTTCGGGAAACCACACAGGTTAGACCCAAATCATACCCCCGTACTATCACTAAAAACCCTGATCATGTTTCCGAGGAGGTTAATGATTTCCAAGAGTATATCATTGAAGTTACACCAACAGCCCCCTCAAGGAGTAAACTGAGGGCTGATGCTGTAGAGTTTCTCCCTGAGTCTGTTGTCAGTCAGGGTCACGATCACCTACCAGTTGAGAATGTGGTAGAGGATGATAGGGACCAGGAGCAGTTTGATCGTTCTGATGCGAGTCTGGTTGCAGACCAGCAGACTGGACAATCTGGAAAGGACGCATCAAAAGAAGGTGGCTCATCCTCAGAAGATTTGAAAAATGTTTCACAAATGGAAGTTTCTTCCAATTCGGAGGATTCAGAGGGTGATAGCAATGCCGAGGAAAATCCAACCCCTACTCCTGCCCCGAGAAGATCTCTCAGGGAAACGAAAGCTGTAGACAGATTGAACTTGACCCATGTCGCCGAAGTAGGGAGTACATTAGGGAGGGATCTAGTTTACAAGGTCCAACAGTACCTGAACAAGCTGGTCAATGACCCTCTTGAGCCTCAGCGTGTTGTGTGGCAATTGAGCAAGTGCTCAGTGTCCTTGTCACAATGTAAGTGAATTACTCTATGTATGGTTGACTTGCTAAATTGCAATCTAGTCCAATATCTGTCTAACTGCAATATTTTGGGCATTTTTATTTTTGTCATTGGATGGTACCTTGTTGGAGGACTTAAAGGTCTTTTCACTTTTACCTTATTTGTTGAGTTATAGTGAATGGCCGTTAGCAGATTTTATTTTCTTTGCATGCATTTTTTCTCATTAAAATGTTGCTGGTAAACATTTTTTTTTTTTAGGAGGGGTGACTGTAACCTGCCTGACACAGTCAGGTTAATAGTAATTTAATTAGTTTTAATAGAGTATGTAGTGTTCTATTTACTGTCATTTATTTATGTGGTATTTAGGAGTTTTAGAATATTTTGATGGTTATTTTGTTGTTCACTGTGTTATTTCGTTGTTCACTGTTATTTCTGTAAGATTTGGGTAACAAGACCTTTTCACTTCATTCTCATGTGTGTGAGTGAGTCAGCAAGTCAGTTGTTGGCAGGAAAGAACCTTGGTGCTAAATCAGGTTAGTTAACATGGTTAGATGATATATGTGTGGGAATAATGCTTTGTGGTATATATTTCTTGATTTAATGATTTTATTTTACTGCATTTGGTATGATGACTTAGATTTGAGTGGATTCTGTTTGTGCTTGTATTATTTTCCATAAGCATGGGCAACATGTGTTGGTAAACACACTTTAGAGTCAAAACTGGTAATTCAGGTTTAGTGAGCTAAGTTTAGCTTTGGAGATGAAGTAAATTTTTTTGTGAACATATTCATGGTATAGATCAGATACAAAAAAATGTTGGGAACTATTCTGACAATTTTCTTAGTTGGATTAAGTGGTTGATAATTGATAAAACCACATGGTCAAAACTGCCTTCTTATTTCCAGGGTCTGCCCCTAATTATTACCAGTACTTTTTCTGAAGCCATATTTTGCTATTGCTGAATTAAAATTGGTTTATACAAGTTCAGGTTAGGAATACAATATTTAATTTGAATATATTGTATGTGAATTTTAAGTTAAAATTTACTACTGGCATAAGCATAATTATGTAGAATTTATTATGTAGAGTACATGAGTGCAAAATTATTAGTTGTTTCACATTTTTAAAACAATTTAGCCTTATATCAGAGAAGTTTATTTGTCATCTGAACTAAACAGTGATGGCCTTGATATGACCATTGGAGGTCTGATGGGCTATGAGCTTGGTGATTAAATTGATGTATATATGCTTCTGGAAACCCTTACACATGTTCCTGGTTTCCAAAGTCCTTGAAGTGGAGACATGGAATTAGTATAATCTCAGCCTGCTTTATGTAATGGTTGCTCATGTGTTCAGTTTATTACTTTCTATAGTGTGCTTATTTTTATTCATAAGTCTTGATGTAATTGCCTCTGATTTGAGTTTTTGCATGAAGGTAGGATGTGGCTGCTTAAGTAGTCAGATGGAGCTGCAACGTGAACCCACTCGTTAGGTGGGGAGGAATGTTTTCCTGCTGGTCTAGTAAGGAATGTCCGCAAGAGTCCTTGCATATGAAAATTATAATTATTGCGTTTTTTGTTCTCATTAACTGTTGTAGTTAATAATTCAGTGTTTAAAGTCAGTGTTATAAGCAGATAATATCAGTAAGCTCAAAGGCAATAATTGATGTTTTTGCGATAAACTTGAAGGTATGTTGGACCGATGTCAGATGGCAGATGTGTGATGTATACGTATTCGGTGTTTAAGGTTTCAAACCTTCAAGCACAGAAGTAGTTGTTTGCCAACTAACCACACTTGGGTATAGTTGTGGGCTTGCCAAAAAATCATTCAGTTTGGCCAAGATGTGTGTAGTCCGCTGAATTCAATTTTGACAATTGGGTCTGATCACAGTGCAGGACACCATCTACTTTGTTATGATGAATATTGTTTTGGTCATAAAATAATGATCCTGCCAGGGAATCTGATTTGAATGTATGTCCCATCTGCTCGTTTTCTTTTCAATGTCCAATTGAGAAGTCATTATAATTAAGAATTTGTTGCGCTATGCTCTAGGTTTTGTTTCTTTATATTTTGGTTTGATGCCATGTTTATTCTTGTTTTCTGTCCTCTGTTTCAGTGCCACTTTTTCTGCCTTGTTCTATCGTCTGTTGTTTTTCTTTTGTACCTGATCCTCTAAATCATTATATTCTAACTGACTGTTCTGACATTGTTTGGAGTTGAGGTTAGTGGCATCTGATTTAACAAACAAAATTTATTTCCTGTGTGTGTGTGTGTGTTTGCAAATATGAGTGTATTTGGGCAAGTCTGCTTTAACTTGGGAGAAATGTATGCTCATATCAAGCATTTCTTCTATGTTTATTTATCAGTAAGAGTCCATATCTTAAAAACTTATTTGTGTGTACATACATATGTGCATGTATACAAAGATTCGATAGTTGTTTCACTGTACTGACATACTGGTACAGATTTGTTAAATTGTTGTTCTAGAGTACATGTGCATTCACACAGGTATGTTAAGTTGTTGTGCTTGAGTATACATATATACACAAAGTTACACCTAGTTGTTTGAGTCTACAGATTTATTAGCATATGCATGTCTAGTTCTTTTAACGTACAGACAAATCCAAATAGGTATGTTTAGTTGTGTATTCATATAGTTATGTTCGTTCATTGTTTTAATGAACACACATGTTCATTTAAGTATGTCCATTTGCTGTTTTAATGTACAAATTTATATAAGGCATGTCCATTTGTTGTTCTAATGAACAAAGTCATACTGGTATGCTCATTTTTGTTCTTTTCCATGTACAGACAAATTCATATAGGTATGTTCATTACTGTTTAATATACAAATTCATATAGGTTTGTTCGTTTGTTTGTTTTAATGAAGAGACTTATCCATATGGGTGTGTTTGTTTGTTTTTAAATGTAGTGACTTACTCATATAGGTATGTTCATTTGTGTTTTTAACGTACAGACATATTCACAGAGGTATGTCCAGAAATTGTTTTCATGTATAAACATATTCACATGAGTTCATTTGTTGCTTTAGTGCGCAGTGCTATATTCACTATAAGTTTGTTTTATTGTGTCCATTTTCTTAAGACAATTTCCAGACTTTGTGCTATAAATCACATCATAATTTTCAAACGCTGATCAACACATTGCTGACTGGAATGATAAGTAACAAATTCCTCACATTAGTAATAAGAGACAGAGCAACCTTCCTTGTGGCACATCTGACAAACTGATCATATTCCCATTTCAATCCTCTAGGGACTGCACAGTTCAAGGAAAAAAAATAAATGGCTGGCCACTGGTATTCCAGTCTCAGTGAATGATGAACAAGAAGACATTCAGTAGCTAGCCATTGGTGTTCTGTTAGCAAATGTTAAAGAAGAATGAATCAGACCATCATACAAGATTTTTTTTTTGGTCCCTTTCTCTGCAAAATTCATTAACTCCTGTTAAGTATCATGATCCATATTACTGTGATTACATTTGTGGTTCCACTACCTAGGGATTTTGTTTTGTGACCAAACTGTAACTGACCCTGTTAAACGGGCGTACTCGTGCCACCACCCTTATCTTGGCGAGCTCGGCCTCTTTGCCCTCTGAACTGTCCTGCATCTTGCACACGTCACCAAGATGCTTCACTTCAACGGGGTGAAAGGTCACGATGGAAGGTGAGTTACTGAAAAAAAAAAAAAAATCAATGAAAAACAATAAAACAAAAAGTACACATAATCTTGGACACATATCTAACTTAAATCACTTCATTCCGCTGGCCCAGGGTCAAGGCCTGATAACTATTGTCATAATGATGAAAGAAGTGTCCATGATAACCATTGTCATAATGATGAAAGAAGTGTCCATGATAACCATTGTCATAATGATGAAAGAGTGTGGGGCCGGAATAGCTCAGTTGGTAGAGCGCCGGACTCGTAATCTTGGTGATCCTGGGGTTGTAGGTTTGAACCTCCACCGGGGCATTTCGGTGCAGGCGGATTTTTCCCTCGGAGTTAACATTGGTTCTGACTCCTTTTCCCATACAGTCCTTCGAATGAGACTATAAACCGAGGTTCCGTGTGTGAACGCATGCATAAGATCTTGCACACACGTAAATTCCCATCACCCACTTTCGGAAGAGAAGGCCAGTTTGGCCATTAGTATGGATGACGTGTACACATAGCATGCACCCTGCGTAAGAAATGGGAAGAATGAAGAAAGTAAGGAAAACTGAGTAAACGATATTGAATGATATGGCTGGATGAAACGGGAAACAACTGAAGAAGCGCCAGTTGGCAGCTCTTCAGTCGGCACTACCCAAATAGGCAGCCCGTTGTGTAAACGAGTGTGGATTGTCAAGCGCTTAGAGATTGGTCTCCAGCTGAGAATAGACGCTATATAAATATTCATTGTATTGTATTGTATTGTAAGTGTCCAAGATAACTATTGTCATAATGATGAAAGAAGTGTCCGTGATAACTACTGTCATAATGATGAAATAAGTGTCCATGCAAAACACTAGCAAGAAACAAACAAAAAAAATTATGTGATCTGTCGAAAAACTTAATTTCATCAATTACTATCCCTAAAGATGCCAATCACCTTAACAGCCCATCAAGACTTTGACATGTGATTCAATTAGTCTGCCTGCATCATGATTTGAAAATGCAATTTTTTTTTTTTTTTTTTTTTTTTTTAAACTTTTTTTTAATTTGCATTTAGTAACATGAACAAACATAAAAAAAAGGCATTGTACATCAAAAGTCGAAAAATAATTGTTTTAACAGCCAGAAGTAAAAAATAGAAATGAAAAATGGGGTAAGAGAGAGAGAGAGAGAGAGTTGGATGGAAGTTATCAATGGCATTTTCATTCACTGTTCTATCTAGAGAAACATCTTAAAAAGGCCTCGAATACATCAACAATATAGATAACTTTGGCACACAAAATACTGATCAAAGTTCAACTTAGGACTGTGGCTAATCGCAATCGGATAAATCATACAAAAGTAAAATACATTTAAGAACCCTCTATTAATGGTTTATATATCATCCATTTTACACAAAAATCTGAATATTGAGAGATAAGTAAGGCATTGTGTTTTTCGATTTTGTATCGCCACTCTAGTTTCTTCAAAAATACAGTTGTTCGTGGATGGTTTCCATTCAGTTTGCAAGAATATATGTAATACTTTGCAAATAGTATAATGAAGTAAAGGACACTGTCCACAATAACGTTTTTTTATCAAATCCTAAAAGCACCAGCGATTCAGTCAGTCTTAAGTTCTCTGCATTGGCACATTTTTTTTCTCTAATCAAATCTGTAAGTCATTCCAAAAGAATTTGACATAATTGCATTTCCAAAAGATATGGTCAATAGTATCTTTATTTGTACCACAAAAACTGCATTTGTCATTGTTACGAACTCCAATTTCTTTTAAGATAACATTTGTACCTAAACATCTGTGCAATAACTTCAGCTGAAACCATTTTAGTTTAACATCGTTTATTTTGCTGGTATATAAAAAGCATGATTTCCAGTCATGATGTACCCATCAGTTTTTGAATCCCATTTGTCACAGCATTTTTGGTCGAACATTATTTTCAATAAGTATATCATAATAAAGCTTTGAACCTTTGTGAATAGCAAATACCTTCTTCAAACAGCAAGTTGTATCAGTATGTTTATTATTCTTTACAGAAATACTACATTGTTTAATGTAGTCGATTATTGCAGATTTATACCCAGCAAAGGTGACAAAATCGACATTAATATTATATTTCTCTTTGAAACGCGTATATAGAAAGAAACTGACCTTTATCATCAAAGAAGTCCGCAAGACAATGTACATTCTTGTTACCAAGTTTTCTAGAGATAATGTATGAGTTTCCAACTTGTATTCTATTATTATAGCAAACCGTTTCGGCTAAAATTTCAGCGGAATTTCCTGGTATGCATTTGTAGTAGAAAATTTTATAGGCTTCAATGACGTCTGACCAAAACTGGTTATATTTCTTAAATCTGGAAACAAATTCTGGACCATATTTATTAATAAGTGGCCATTGAGGAAAATTGAGAACATTTAAGAGTAGTCTGAAAGAATAGAAAATGGGTGTCATTATAGAAATGAGTAAAAAGAAGGGAAGAGGGGTAGTGGATAGAGAAGAACAGTGGAAAGAAAGGAAGAGGGATGACAGTGTGGAAGAGAGTGGGAAGAAGGGAAGGAGGGTACAGTGTACAGTAGATGGAAAGAATGGAAGAGAGATGATATTTTAGAGCAGAGGACAGTGGAATAAAGGATGACACCATAGAAGAGAGAGGAAAGAAGGAAAGAGGTCGCAGTATGGAGAGGAAAGAAGGGAAGACAGGTCGCAGTGTGGAGAGGAAAGAAGGGAAGACAGGTCGCAGTGTGGAGAGGAAAGAAGGGAAGACAGGTCACAAGATGGAGAGGAAAGAAGGAAAGACAGGTCACAATATGGAGAGGAAGAAGGAAAGACAGGTTGCAGTATGGAGAGGAAAGAAGGAAAGACATGTGACAAAGAGGTGTGGAAGAGAGTGGCAAAAAGGGAAGACAGGTGACAATGAGGAATGGAAGAGAGTGGCAAAAAGGGAAGACAGGTGACAATGAGAAGTGGAAGAGAGTGCAAAAAGGGAAGACAGGTGACAATGAGAAGTGGAAGAGAGTGGAGTAAAGGGAAGACAGGTGACAATGAGAAGTGGAAGAGAGTGGAGTAAAGGGAAGACAGGTGACAATGAGGAGTGGAAGAGAATGGAGTAAAGGGAAGACAGGTGACAATGAGAAGTGGAAGAGAGTGGCAAAAAGGGAAGACAGGTGACAATGAGGAGTGGAAGACAATGACAAAGTGGGAAGACAGGTGACAATGAGGAGTGGAAGAGAATGGCAAAAAGGGAAGACAGGTGACAATGAGGAGTGGAAGAGAGTGGAAAGCCATCTGCAACAGGTCAAATTTTTGTACCAGTGGAGTATGGCGTTCTCTAAGAGCACCTATTTGGACCAACCCTTTTTTTTTTGGCTTCACATCAATGACCTGCCAACAAAACTCTCCTCAAGTATCCCTTTTCAGATAACTGCAAAAATATTGGATAAGTTTCAAAAATCGATAGAGACTAATTACGAGCATTAATCTTCTTCCATCTCAAAGTTGGCAAGCAAATATGTAGCAATGAGTCAAATCTGACTGTTTGTCTGCTGCAATCATTCTTGCAAGGTGAGGCAAAGCAATAAGCTACCATTGCGAACATAGTCATGACGAGTGTTGAGAAAGTTAAGTATTTACGTGTTACATCCGCAACAGGCATGAATGGGGGCCACATATCTCAAAACATCACTAACAAAGCCAACAAAACCTTGGGATTAAAACTCTTAAATATCAGGCTTGGAAACAAAGAAATCAAAAGGCATTTAAAAACAAATAAAAAGGCAGCTTATGAGGCTCTCGTCTGCCCTATTTTTGCAGTATGCCAGCCTTGAGTGGGATCTTCATACAGTACATGGTACTGTACACCTGAGCAAAGTTGACAGCATCACCTACTTGGGAGCTGCTTGTCTTCAACATGTGGCATGGATAAATAAGTGTCGAACAAACTGGCAAAAGCAGGAGCTTCCTTCGGCAGGCTTTGGAACAGAGTGTGGGGAGAGCGTGGCATCCCTCTAAGTACCAAGCTGGCAGTCTACAGAGCAGTCGTTGTCACCTTGCTGCTCTTCGGCTGTGAGAGCTGGACACTGTACAGGAAACAATTGAAGACTCTGGATCAGTTCCACCTCTGCAGCCTGCATAAGATCACGGCCATCTCCTGGGAGGACAGGATTTCCAACACAAAAGTGCTTCGCAGAGCAAAGATGTCTGGTATCGAGGCGCTGATCATGAAAGTGCAGGTGAGGTGGGTTGGGCATGTGGTACGAATGGGACGACATGCGACTTCCAAAAAAAGTCTTCTTCTCTGAGCTGGGAGCTGGAACAAGGAACACTGGGCGGCCTCTCAAACGCTTCAAGGGCTGCCTGAAAGTATCACTGGCGGTCTGTAGCATCCCGCTTCAGGGCTGGGAAACACTTGCCACAGACTGCAGTGCCTGGCGATTTGCTGTCCACAAAGGAGTAAACAGCTTTGAAGAGAAGCATCTGCAGGAACTGGACCAGAAGCGCCAAGCCCGCACAGAGAGGAGACCTGACCCAATGACAGCTGTCACATGCGCAGAGTGCAGACTTGGCTTGTGCTCACAATGCAAAGTCACTGATATCTTCGTCAACCATGACGGACATCCATGATGATGATGATGACATGGTATTGCCTGTCCTGTGAAAATGCAGAGAAGAGTAGCATGGTGGTGTCCAACTGACAGAGGCATACCTCCAGTGCAGATAACATGTTCCAGGCCTTGAAGTGGACAACACAGAAGGAATGATTCCCAGCTCCTCCACATGCTACTTTCTCATACCATAGCACCCACCAGTTACATTCCCCATCAGACACAGAACCTACCGGACAACCTTTAGGCCTAGGAGCTCCCCACCCCAGTTACAGAGCAGAGAACCCCACCTGCTGAGATAGTTACCACCATCTGTGGAATTTTTTGAAATCCAGGATGGGCATTACCAGCATCGTTCCTACTGCATCCCCTGCTCCACCCCCCTCCACCCCACCCTCCCCTTTTTACTGCATATAGAATCCAAACCCCTTACTCCTCACACATTCATGCATCATACGTTCCTCCTTGCTGTCCCCTCACTGCTCCTCTTCTCCCTACACACACACACACACACACACACACACACACACAAACTCCCCTCCTTCAAATCCCCCCCCCCCCCCCCCCCCCCCCCTCCCCTCACTTCCTCTACCTGGGTTCTTTCCTGTGCATACGAGTAGGCCTGGCTGAACATCAAGTTGATGCTGGGGCCCAGTCTAGATGTGGCGCTCTGTGTGTGTGTGTGTGTGTGTGTGTGTGTGTGTGTGTGTGTGTGTGTGTGTGCGCGCGCGTGTGCGCACTTACTAATTTTCAGAATTTGCTGAAAACAGAAACAACACTGTCAGACCTAAATTCTGATTAAAAGAAGATTAAAGTGTGATGATGATGATGATGATGATGATGATGATGATGCCCTCAATAAATGATCAAGCAATAGTAAAACCCATTTGAATAAAACAACAATACTTATAATAAATTTTCAGTATTACATAATGGTCAAACTTGATTTCACAGAATTTTAAAATACATGTAGCAAAACACATAAATGTAGTCAGATCACACACACACACACACACACACACACACACACACACACATAAAGTGACTTCTGTTTGTCTGTTCTGTCTGGCTAGCCAGTCAGTTTCAAAACAGCAACAACAAGGAATACCTCCTGTTCCTGAACAAGAAATGCTGGCTACCTCAAAATCAGGCGGGAAGTG
>JADBJO010002765.1:17500-22500 GCA_016801955.1 Conus betulinus
TTGGAAGTAACTCTCTCGGTGTGTACCGACTATAGGTTCACGAGCAGGAAAAATGCTTTCACTAATAAACTCCATTATAAAATTAATGTGTTTACATCCCCCCCTCCCCTCCACCCCCACCCGCCTTCCACCTGACTCCCCCCGCCTCTGTATAGTTTGATTTAAAGTTTGTAATATACTGTAGATTCCGGGGTATGGGCTCTCCCCCCTCCCCTCCCCTTTTCCCTCCCCTCCCCCTTACCTTCCTTCCTCCCCCCCCCCCCCCCCCCCCCCTTCCTGCTAGGTATGACCGTCACTGGGGACATACAGCCCATACAGCGGTTGGAAGGGGGGGGGGGGGGGGGAGGGGGATGCTGGTTGTAGAACGCATGAGCACTGCCTCCGAATCAGGCATTTTGAATTGTGTGTGACAGGACAGGAACAGCATGAACACTGATGCTACCACGAACAACCGGCTACAACACAGGCTCACAATCATAATGAACATCTTGAAGAAAGACCATCTCCTCTTTCTTTCCTCTTCATCTTCCTCTTCTACCTCGAGTTCCTCCTCTTTCTCCCCTTCCTTGTCTCTCTTTTGTTGTTGTTGTTTTGTTGTTGTTAAATTTCATCCGCTTCCTCTGCACACATGTTTACTTCCTCCCTTTCCCTTTCTCTCTCTCCCTCTCCTCTTCTCCCACCTATTTCTTCTCCCCACCCCCCCCCCTCCTTCTCCCCTTCTTTCTTCTCCTGTTCTTCCTCCTCCTTCCTTAGATTCCCCCCCCCCCCCCCCTCTTCTTCTTCCTATTCCTTTCCTCCCTTTCCTCCCCCTCTTCTTTTTTTTCCCTGTCCTCCTCTTATTCCTCTTCTTTCTGTCTCTCTTTCATCCTCTTCATCATCCCCCTCCTCCTCTTCTTTTTCTTACCCTCCCTTAGCTTCTCTTCCCTCCCCGTCTCCCCCTCCTCCTCTTTATTTATTTATTTTTTTTTCTTTTGGTAATCCCTGGTCTTCCTTTTCCTTATTGTTCCTTTTTATCTTTCTTCCCTTCTATCGCCTTCCCCTGTTCCTAGCCTTCTTCCTGTTCCTCTCTTCTCCTCGTTCTTTTTCTACTTGTTCTTTTCCCCTCTCGTTTCTTTTCCTTCTCTTTCCCTCCCCCCCGCCCCTCCCCCCTCTTTTTAATCTCCCCCATCGTCATCCTCCTCCTCTTCTCCCTCTTCCTCCTTTTCCTTTTCTTTCAACATTTTTCTGCTCCTCTCCTTCTCCTCCATAATTATGCTCTCCTCCCTCACTCCTTCCCTCTCCTTCTTCCTCCTTTTTCCCTTTTCCTTATCTTCTTTTTTACTCCCCTTCCTGTGTCCCTTCCTTTCTTCCTCCTTTTCCTCATCCCCTTCTTCCCCATCCTCCCCTGCTCAATGCACTCATTTTTCTCTCTCCTTTTCCTCCCGTGTCTCCTTCTCTTCTTTATCCAGTTTCCTCCTCTTTCTCCCTTTGCTTTTCGTTCCCTTTCCCTGTTTCTTTCTCCTCATCTTCTTTTTTCGTTCCGTTTCTCTTTTCTCTACCCTTATTCTTATTCTTCCTCCACTTCTTCCTTTCCCTCCCTTTCTTCCTTTCCCTTTTCCTCTTTCTTCCTTCTCTACTTCCCCTTTCTTCTTCCTGCCCTTCCACCTCCTCCTTCTTCCCCCTTCCCTCTTCCTCAACCTTCTATTCCTCCTCGCCCCCCTTTTTTTTTTTTCTTCCTCCTCTCTTCTTCTTTTTTTTCGCCTTTCCTTTCCTTTGTCCGCTTCCTCCCCCTTTTTTCTCCTTCTAACTTCTCTAACTCCTTTCTCTTTCTCACCTTCCTCTTTCTCTTCCTTTCCCCCTTCCCTTCTTCCTCCTGAATTTTCCCCATCGTCCTGTTTTTTCTCTCTCCTCTTCCCTCTTTTTCTGTTCTTCTCTTTTCGTTTCTCCTCTTTTTCCATCTTCTTCCTCTTTTTTTTTCTCACGTTCTTCCCTTCTTCGTCCTCTTCCGCCTCTTCCTCACCACTCTTCTCTCCTTCTCCCCCCCCCCCCCCCCCCCCCCCCCCCCCCCCCCTTCCTTGTTTCGTTCGTCTGTTCTTACTCCCCTGCCTCATCCTGTTTTTTCTCCTCTTACTTCTTCTCTTCCTTTTCCCCATTTTCCTCTTCCCCTCCCCCCCCCCTCTTCTTCTTCTTCTCCCTCTTCCTCCTCCTTTACCCTATTATTTTTCTTTACCCAATGCTGTTGTTGTTATGGGTGTTGGACAAGGAACTAAGATGGAATGTGTGTGTGTGCGCGCGCGCGCGTGTGTGTGTATGTGTGTGTGTGTGCGTGTGTGTGTGTGCACGCGTGCGCATGTGCGTGTGTGTTGCGCGCGCGCGCACGTGTGTGTGTGTGTGTGGTTGTTGTTGTTGATGTTGTTGTTGTTGCTGTGTATGGGCACCGGTGTTCATATTTAATATGTATATGTACATATGTTGGTTATATATGTGTGTGTATTTTTCGGTGCAAATTTCCAGCAGTGTCATCAAATGCAAAGCTACCCCTTATTATGCTTTCTTTTATTTCATTTAATTTAATGTCACTGTTCATTACATTAATCATCTGACGCCCCCCCCCCCCCCCCCCCCCCCCCCCCCCCCCCCCCCCCGAAAAATGGCCCACTCTTTAAATAGGAGGCAGTCGACAGTTGAAGCAACCATCGAGCAGGACGTGGAACGCACATGGAATCATTAAGTCCTCCTGAAAGGCCACGGTGTATAGTTCACGTCAAACCAGCAAATGTCACCTCACAGCAACAACAGTCACAAGGGCGTGACTCGGATCCCACATTTAGTTGGCATCATATGAGAAGAGAGCACATGACCGCCCGCCCACACCCTTCCCTGCCCTCCCTGCCTCCTCCTCCACCACTCTGCCCCCCCCCCCCCCCCCCCCCCTTTTCTATATATATATATATATATATATACATTCAGACATACATGAATGCTTAATGGTAATATGGAACAATATGTTTCTAAAAAAACAAGAGACGCAAGTTTGGCTTTCTGTTTGAATGTAGTTCATCTCTCTCTCTCTCTCTCTCTCTCTCTCTCTCTCTCTCGTCTCTCTCTCGTCTCTCTCTCTCTCTCTCTCTCTCTCTCTCTCTCTCTCTCTCCTTTGTTGTTGTTGTTGTTTTTGTTTAAGAAAAAAAAAAGGAAAAAGTTTTAATACATATAATTTGTACTATTTGACCGGGTTTTCAGTTTGGACCTTGACAGTTTTTTTTCCATGCATGATAGCTGTATTTGAAAAGCTCAAGAAGTCTACACGGAAGTTAGTGGGAGAATGTTAACTCAGTTAAATCGTTCCGTTTCTCTTACGGCATGCTTACAATGTACAACATCGACCCAAAATGCCACACTAAATGGAACAAGAATAGAATGTTGGAAATTATTGGATTTCCTTTCTTTTTCCTTTTCTTTCTTTTTTTCCCCCTCTTCTTCTTCTGCTCCTCTTAACAGGATCCTCTGACATTAAAATAAAAAGGTTTCACTCAAGCAACACCAAGGGAGAGGGTGGCAGCTCTCCCCTGAGGGACACTGATGTGAGAGGTCAGTGTCAGGCGGCGCAGCGATTCTTCCAGCCATGTGGGTGACGGCGGGTCTAGTCTGTGTCGCCGGGGCGTAGTTCCTAGAGATGTGGGGCAATAGGCATAGAGCGGTACCTGACTACGATTACCGTGGCCTGGAACATCATGCTCTAAGCCAGGCAGGCATGTGGGCACTCTTTATGGGGTTGGGCTGAAAAATTACCCCCTCGGCCGTAGTCTGCGTGGACCATAGAAGGGACTCGTGCAACGCTCCAGCGACTTTCGTCCTGTTCCCTTTTTGAGGCGGCCTCACGCGGCACAGGACCATCGCCACCCGAGCACGAAGAAGGCCGCATGGTGGCCCTGAAGACAGCCTTTTGGTTTGGGGAAAGAGGCCAAATACACCGTCGCCCGTCATCGGCCGACCAACTCCCGAATTTGAACTAAAGTTCAAAAGGAACCAGAGCTCAGAGAGCGACATACAACGGCTCCACACGGAACTCGCCCGCTACTGCCAGCGACAACAGTTGCAGCAACAGAATATGCAGACCTAGGTCTGCGCGTATACCTTGTCCTTATGGACCTCCGGCCAATAGGACGTAAACCTCACCCATCAGTCAGTCGGCCAATAAGCTACACATAAATGGCCAGTGTCTGGACATTGGACTAAAAGAGATAGATATACTAACACTGATAGTCGCACTTTCTGTTCAATCAAACGATGATGTTATGTATAGACTTAAATAATACACAACTGTTCAACATCTTATGCTGATAGATTTACAGAACAGACGAAGGGCGTGTACTGTATAATAATTGAGAAGAAGACAAACATGTACATTGAATGAAGTGTTTAGTCAACATGACCATTTGGAACGTTGAATGGAATGTTACCCTTTTCAATTAGGATCGTGACCATCCGCCTTCGATCCTATTCATTCAATGTCACGGTAGTGCAAACATAGGGTACCATATCAGGCAATGATAATGACTGGATTGAAGAATTCTACGTTCATTTTGAAACGGTCGTCAACAAGTTTGACAAGAAATTTGAAATATTAGTGATAATGCACCGCAAAAAAAAAGTAGATAAACGAATCACAAGACAAAACACGACGTGTTTTGACCTCTTAGGTCGTCCTCAGGCAAGATACGAAACATTCAGGACAACGAAAATGAGCGAGCAAACGAGCAATTGCTCGTTCAGTTTCATTGTCCTGGGTGTTTTGTATCTTTCCTGAAGTAGACCTAAGAGGTCGAAACACGTCTTGTTTTGTCTTGTGATTCGTTCATCTACGTTTTTTTGGCGTTGCATTATCACTAACATTTCAAATTTGTTTACATTTCCGTCTGCAGTCGCCTCACTGTGTAACAAGATCTAACGTTGGCAAGAGAGACGTTCTCATCGTTCACGGCGATAGAAAGCCAAAGCTGCATGGTTAGAGATGCTCGAGA
>JADBJO010002765.1:40000-47500 GCA_016801955.1 Conus betulinus
CAGTAACTCTTTTGAAATATAGAATCTGATACTGCTGATGGTAATGTTGCTTAAGAAAGTGAAGAGTTTTTCTATTGAATTACTACATTCAAGCTAACAAGGGCGAAGAGGAACTTGAAACTGACACCAAAAACATATTGATCTTCACCCTTAAAGCCAGACTTAGGAAACTGATAAATAATGGTAAGCGATACATGAAAGTCAGTCTTTGGAAACAGTTATCATTGTGGATTTTTTGTTTGTCTGCTCTTTGGTCTCTGTTTAGAGAAACTGTTTTTTTTCTTTTTTAATGTAAATCGAGATTAACATAGCTTCTTCTTGTTCATTACATGCGGATGCTACCTTCACTTTTGTGTTTTGTTCAACTTTTCTTTTTTCTGTCAAAATTCTTTTTTTACAGAACAGCTACCAGCTGCTAAAGGCTGAATACAGTTCTAGTCCCTGACAGTTTCAGCAAGTGGCTATTGAAAAAATGTCACCAGCAGCTTTTTCTTTCTTTTATATATATATATATATATATATATATATATATAAAAAGGGTTTTCATATTTATGATAGTGAAAGGGTTTTCATCATATTTATGATATACATTTTTCCTATTTACTTCATCTTAATTTTTTTTTCCCTCTCAATTTCAAATCTTTGCCGGGTCATTTCTGTAGTGATGGAAGAATGTTAGCCTGCACTTGTTTTCCTCCACTACTTAATTGTTCAGCATTATATATATATATATATATATATATATATATATATATATATATATATATATATATATATATATGATGAATGAAACTTGCTAATGTTTGTAATTGAAGGTGAAACTATTCTTAAAAATACGTGACAGGGGACGAAGCCACCCTCTTCACCAGCAAGTGAGAGGGATCTGTGATAAGAATGATGGTACACAGTTTCCTTACTGCCTAGCAGTAAGAACTGTTTGAAGTGTTAACGTGTAAGACTGAGTGTAAAGCTCGAGGAGGTTGTCAAGACTCTGCTGCTCACAAAGGGTAAAGTGTTTTTTTTCCATGAGGTTGTTGTTTATTATGTGATGGTTTTTGGATGACCTGTGCGAATCATTCACCAGACTTACTTCATGTATGAGCTGTTTTTCTTTCTTTTATAGAGAGAAAGAGAAAGGACAGACTATCAGTGCATGAAAGATATGGGAAGCCTCACCAGGCATATTCTTTTTTTTTTTCCTGCTGCTTTTTTTTTTTTTTTTTCCTGCGCGTTCGTGTGAGATTGATGGACAGATAATGGAATCTGCACTGATGGGGGTATTGATGGGGACATTCTGTGCATGCTCAGTCGGTATAGGATACATAGGAAATTTGGGCCGTTTCCATAAAAAAGGATGAAAGCTGCCCAGTGTGACAGTTGATGGAGTAGGGACACTGGAAAGGCCGCAGGAGCTGTTGGAGGGCTGCCAGGAGATTGAACTTAATCAACTCTGGGGTCAAGATGAGTAGGTCAGTTCCATCCCTGAGAGTCTTGTGAGAGTAGCTTGTGTATGGGCTGAATGGGAGAGGGAAGGCAATGATGATGGTAATGATAGAATGGTAGAAGTAATAATGCTGCTTAATACATCTGCTCACAAAAATATTGTTTGTAAGTAGCACAGTAGGCTGTGCTCTTTCTTTTCACTACTCTAAACATCCACGCATGAACACGTACTTGCAGGCATATGCATGAACATGGAACAGACACACACAAACACACATGCATGCACACACACACACACACACACACACACACACACACACACACGCCCTCTCTCTCTCTCTCAAACACACACACGCACGCACGCACGCACACACACACGCATGCATGCACTCGAGCAGCACGCACGCACGCACGCTCACTCACTCACTCACTCACACATTCACTCACTCACACACACACACACACACACACACACACACACACACACGGAGCCAACAAGCCAGCTGATGACATGCCAGATGAAGTAAACATGCGTTGATTCTATTTTTAAATTCTGGAAGGGGTGGGAAGTTGTGCAGCCTGTGTGTGGGCTGCTTGGCAGAGAGCTCCAAATTTGTAGTGAAACTGAAGCCGCTGTTTTCATTCAGTTGTGTTTGAATATAGTTCAGAAGAATTGTTGTGTGTTGTTAGAGTCATTGATGTATGTGTTGTGTGTGTTGTGTGTGTGTGTGTGTGTGTGTGTGATCCTCACTGGAAGGGCCAGGATAGTACGTTTGAAGTTTTACAGCATACACTTCTCTCTGTCTTTAAAAACTCTCCGTAGAAATAGTATCACACTTACTCTGAACTCATTTCTTTTGTGTCAGGAGTCTGTCATTTGTTTTGTGAATGGAGTTAGTTCGTGTCCTTGTTGTGCTACTCAAAAATAACTTGAGGAGAGTTCTCATTGGCTTACAGACACTGTCTCTGTCATGTTTGTTAGTGCAGCCCTTAGTGACAGCACACAACATGGAGTCAGTTCACAGCACGTTGAAGGTAGGGATGAAGCTACTTCAAGGTTTTCAAGAACAGAAAATTTTCATGCCAGAAATTACGTCTCCTCACGAAACTGATCATTTCAGTTAGTGTCAAAGTGAGGTGACTGTAGGCGGAAATCGAAAGAAACTGAAAAGAAAAAAATATTATATCATTTTGCCTGACAAAAGGGACAAACAAATTACAAGACAAGACAAAACGACTTGTTTCAACCTCTTTGGTCTTCTTCAGGCAAGATAAACAACATTCAGGACAATGAAAAGGTAGAATGGCAATAATCACCTGTCTTCTCAAATTGTGTGCAAGCTCTGGCATTCTTGATCTATACTGGAGAGCATGTTTTCTTCAGTGGGCTGCAGTTCTTGCATTGTTGGACAGATTGTATGGAGAGGGGATTTTCTTCAATGGATAGTAGTAGCTCTGGCGCTGTTGGGTCTGATGTTTGAGGGTGTGCCTTCCTCATATGATTGTAAATTCTGGCACTGTTGGTCTGAGTGTGGTGTTGGTTTTGAGTGTTTGGTTTTTTTTTTTTTAACCAACAGACTGTAGCTCTGGAACTGTTGGTCTGAATGTGGAAAGGGATTTTTCTTCAGAAGACAGTTGCTCACCCATTGTTGTCACATTGTGGAGAGGGGATTTTTTTCAAAAGACAGTTGCTCACCCATTGTTGGTCTCATTGTGGAGAGGGGATTTTCTTCAAAAGACAGATGCTCACCCATTGCTGGTCTCATTGTGGAGAGGGGATTTTCTTCAAAAGACAGAGATGCTCACCCATTGTTGGTCTCGTTGTGGAGAGGGGATTTTCTTCAAAAAACAGTTACTCACCCATTGTTGGTCTCATTGTGGAGAGGGGATTTTTCTTCAAAAGACGGAAGCTCTCCCATTGTTGGTCTCATTGTGGAGAGAGGATTTTTTCTTCAAGAGACAGAAGCTCTTCCATTGTTGGTCTCATTGTGGAGGAGGGATTCAAAAGACAGTAGCTCTCCCATTGTTGGTCTCAACTCTCATTGTGGAGCGGGGATTTTATTCAAAAGACAGTAGCTGTGGCACTCATGAGAGGAAATTTGACTGTAGATCGAGGTAAGGATTGGTTTTGATCACAAGACAAACATCTGATGGTTCTCTCATTCACTAAGCGTCAGGGAAGGTTTAATAGTTACTTTTCAACACCCCCTAGCCCCAGCATTTAACTGTAGATAGAGGTAAGGATTGGTTTTGATCACAAGACAAACATCTGATGGTTCTCTTATTCACTGAGTATCAGGGAAAGTTTAATAGTACACTTGTTGAACACCCGCTAGCCCCAGCCTTCTCAAACAGACACACAATCTCACTTTTGTGAAGAAGAATTATTTTTCTTTCTTTGATGTAGTCTACAGCTTTTCGGCCTCTGGGAATGATTCTTGATTTTTTTTTTTTTTTTTTTGTGATAGCAGTTAAAGACATGCTAACCATTTTGAAGTAATCTAGCAATTACATATTAGACAGTGAAAATTTTATATGCTGTCGAGAGTGGACTCTTTGTGTTTAGTCTGCAGTATTATTTCCCATAATTTTTTTTGTTGTCAGTGTTGTTTTAAATGAATTTTTTTTTACAATACAAAAATCTGATGGTTCCCTCATTCTGTCACTAGTGTCAAGAAAGCTTTGATATTTTCAGTTGACCTCCTACCCCACCCACCACCCCGCTCCAGCCATTTTGTGACTTTTTTTTTGAAGAATTATATTCATCTTTCTTTATTGTCATCTACAGTTATTCTGCTTTTGAGTACTATTCTCCTGTCTTTGTTTTGGAAACTCTTGTAACTTTTTTTTTTTTTTTTTTGGTCTGATAGCAGTTTTTTAAACATGCCAACCTGTTTGATCTAATCTGGCAGTTAGATACAAGATCGTGAAACTAACCAGTGTGGACACTCACTGTCACTGTGCCCTGTCTTTGGCTGTTTCGTTTCTTAATGCATTTTGCTCGCTACTTAAACATTTTTTTTTTGACTGTTTATGTGATCTGGAAGCAGTTAATCAAGGTGAATATCTTGCACTGTCAGCACAGCCAAAGTTTATATGCTGAAAGATATCTGTAGTTTAACAACCATGTCATAACTGCTTTTAGCGGTTTAATCAGGATTTTTTTTTTTTTTTTTTTTTGGCCTGACTTTTGTTAAGTGACACTTTTTCCTAAGTTGGTTAGACAGCCCTGAAAAGGCTGTTGTGTGGTCAGCTGGGATACAGTGATTGAAACTTGAAACTTGTTATCAGGGTGGCAGTGACTGTTTACCTGCACATCATGTTTAAGATGTCTTCACTGTGTTTGTGAGTAGGGCTTGTTAAAGTGACTTTCACTATAAAATTCTCTATGAGGTCTTGTCCTTTGGTGTTATACTGCAAATACGCTTTTCCTGATGAATCATATAATATTGAATCTTATTCAGCTAATGTGGGCAAACTACATGCTCCACACATTTTGCAGCAATACATTCCACAGATAATAGTACATCCTGTCAGTGAGTCATGGTTAGAAACAGCCCTGTATCTCATTCACATGTGTTGCTGTGTTACTTGCACAGACTGAATGAAACTGAAGAAAGTAATGTAAGTGATAATGTAATTGTATTACATGAAAAGGAAGTGTGATGAAGAAACTGCAACTTAACTGGGAGTTTGGATAAGCAGCAACAAGACTTTCCAATAGCAGTGTTGCCACTGCTCTTCTATTCTCACTGGTCTTCTCTGCATGTTTCCATGAATTAAGTGTTTGCTTGGCAGTAGAAAGCATCTTAAATCAGGAGACTTTTAGTGAGGACAGTAAACAGTAATATTTTAAAAGAAGAATAAATATTGCACCCCATGATGGAACAGCTGCATGCCCATAGCTTTAAACGAATGCAGTTGGTGGCACTACTTCATCTAGCACATATACAGACATTGAAGCTTGCAGAATAGGGGATGGTTTTGTGTTTGTTCTGTATGTTTTTGTCTCCATACATGTTCAAGATGAAATTATGCCTTAAGCAGCATTCATTAGGAGTTATGGACTTGAAAAATTCTCATCATTTGAGCAAGACTAAGTCACTCTTCTTGTTTATTATCATCCTGAAAATAGCTTGATAATTAATTCTTACTCATGTGTATATTATCTCTTAGAATTGAAATCAGCTTGCTCATTCTTTAAATAATAGACTAATTATGAAATATGTACGACAGATCCAATGCAGTTATGTTCTATGTGCTATGTGCTATATATCTATTATATATATATATATATATATATATATATATATCTTGGGATTAAAACAGATGATGATGTTCTACTACCACCATCATGATAAAAGTAGTGGTTCACAGGAAACATCCTGTATATGCCATTATTCTTCAGAGTCTATATAGAGACATACATGTATGTCTGTGAGAGTATTGATTTTTGCAAGCCACTTTCTCTGTGGCAAATGGCTTCCATCTCAGAGAGGCTAGTGGTTTCCAGGCCTGAGCTGGCGCAAATTGGGTGGTGACAAGGACAAATGAGGAGCAATGATCCTGGTTTTGTGAACTGTACTGAGAGAGAGGGAGGGGGGGGGAGAGAGAGAGAGAGAGAGAGAGAGAGAGAGAGTAATTGAGTGAGAGTGTAAGAGAGTAGTATTATTAGAGTATTGTATGGTACAATATGATCATCAATAAGTGAAATGATGAAGACAAGAAGTAAATGCTGCTAGCTTTGCTTCTTAGATTGCAATATAGATGAAGGGGGGATGGAGAGAGAGAGAGAGAGAGAGAGAGAGAGAGAGAGAGAGAGAGAGAGAGAGAGAGAGAGAGAGAGAGAGAGAGAGAGAGAGGGGTGGGGGAGGGAGTGAGAGGGAGAAGAGGTTTTAGGTACCATCATTAGGCAAGAATTTGGATTGAGGGAAGGGAAGATGAGGAAGAGAGAGAGAGAGAGAGAGAGAGAGAGAGAGAGAGAGAGAGAGAGAGAGAGTATTTACTTTGGCTTCTTAGATTATGACTTGTTGGATTGTATGATCTTCTTTCATTTGAAGTTATATTGCCTATCTCCAATGAGGTCAAAGAATGCACAAAGAGGATGACTCACAGAGAAAGAGAGAGGGGGATGGAGGGGTAAGAAGAGAAGGAATAAACAGCTGGGACTGTGGCATTACTGTGTACATTGTGTGAGTGTGTGTGTTTGGTGTCCTTTTTCATGAATAATGTAAGTTTATTGGAAATTTTGTGATCAGATATTTTGATATTTTTATGAGGTCTTCCCAAAACAGTTATGGCCTAACAGACTATTTTTTTTCGGTCAAAGGTGTTATTTTTTTCTCACCTATTGAAAAAAAAACAAACAAACATAGAATGTGTGACAGTACAAATTGCTTACCATCTGATCTTTGGTGTGAGCTGTCAAAAACCAAAAAGGGAAGTCTTTTTCATGCCATAACTTACTTTCACTAAACTGGTGAAAATGGCACCCCTTGCCATAAGACTAAACAAGTCTGTTTTATGCACAGTATGTAAATATATACAACTGGATGTGTTTGCTACCATTTGTCCACAAATTCAAAGAATGTAGAAAGTGTGACACTGAGCACTGGGGAGGGGGGGGTGGGGGTGGGGGAGGGGGTGATGAGTGAATCCATAGATCACTGGTTGCATTTTTGATACTCAAGCAGATGATACTTATGTCACAGGACCTCACATTTACTTCATTGTCAAAGGGGGCAGTAACCATCTTACCTGCAAGGCAGAGGGCAGAATAATAACACACTGTGATGTTCCCTTTGATAAGGCACTGAAAGTGAAAAAGATCAACACCAGCTGAAGGATAAGGTGATCACGTCCCATGCTTGGACTGAATGTGGATGTGATTATCAACCATAACTCCTTATTTGCATCAGATTAATTGCGTCATTTGCGTCAAATAAGTCACAAGATGTTGAAGGGGGTGGGGAGGAGAAGAGGAGGGAAATAATTATTATGTCCTATACCTTACCTCTTTTCCCCCATGCCCCTAGAATTTCAGTGTTTTTTGTTCTT
>JADBJO010002765.1:52500-57500 GCA_016801955.1 Conus betulinus
GGCTCCAGTTTCAATTTCATGAGTGGGGAAAGGGGTGGCGAATGGGGAAGGGGGGTGTTTACCTGTTACCTCACAGAGACAGTTTCCAAGCACATGTAGGCTATGGTTTCAGAGAGGCTTTGTTGCTTCACACATGACCAATTGTGAAAGGACATACATGCATCCAAGCACGCACACACGCACGCCTAAGCGCACAGGTAGACACACACACACACACACACACACACACACACACACCACACACACACATATGCAAGCTCTCAAATACGTAGAAAAACACACACAGACTGACAGGTAGAAGACACTTTTACAGACAGACACAGACACACACACACACACACACACACACACACACACACACACACACTGTCACACATCTATCTATCTATCTATCTATCTATCTATCTATCTATCTATCTATCTATCTATCTATCTATCTTATCAATCTATCTTAGAGAGAGAGAGAGAGAGGGAGAGAGAGAGTGGTAACACATGCACGTAGGGGAAGTAGGTGGTAGGGTGTGGGGAGGTGGTGGGACCTACATCAGTATCATCCAGGTAGGTTTCCCCATCCCTGTCACATTCCCCCACCCTGCACTTTTCTCTCTTTTTCTAGAATCATTACCTTTTCAAGTCACTGTTAACGTGAATGATTATCCACAATGGGTCAGTGTTTTAGAATGGTTATCCCTATTGGATCACGGTTTTGAAAATGGTTATCTCCTCTGGATCTCAGTTTGGAATGATTATCCCACTGGATGGTTTTAGAATGGTTGTTATTAATGAATCACCATTTTAGATGGTTATCAGCAATGGATCACTGTTATGAAAATTTAATGGTTAACCCAAATGGATCACAACTATAGAATGGTGGTTGTCCCCAGAGGGTTTTACTGTTTTAGACTGGGTATTCTCATTGGACCACTGTTTGGAACAGTTTATCCCCTCTGGATCTCCATTTTTGGAATGGTTATGTCCAGTGGAGCACTGTTATAGAATGGTTATTTGCTTTGGATCTGTTTTTTCGAATTGTTTTTCACATCACTGTTTTAGAATGTTTTTCCCTTTTGGAGCACTTGTTTCAGAATGAATCTCCCCACTGGATCTCTGTTTTAGAACAGCAGTGGATCCCTGCTGGATCTCTGTTTTGAAATCCCCAGTGGAAGATTGTTTTGAAATGGTTATCCCTGCTGCATTAGGTTTAGAGTGGTTATCCTCATTGGATCACAATATAAGAATGGTTCTCTTTCATGCTTCCCAGTGTACAAGAACATTGATCCCCCACGAGCTACTATGTAATTGAATGGTTATATGCAGTCGGTCAGTTTGTACTAGGATAGTTATCTTCAGCCGGTTAAAATATATTAGGACAGTTATCCCAGTGAGTAACTATACTAGAATTGTTATCTTCAGTTGGTCTGTATGTACTAGGATCATTATCCCAAGTGGTTACTACTATTAGAAAGTTATCCTCCATGGTACTAGAATGGCTATGCCTCATGGGTCACTATGTACATGGTGACAGCCCTGATATGGCCCTTTGCGGTCGGCTGGGCTATAAGCAACATTATCTTATCTTATCCCACTATGTACTTGAATGGTAACCCTCAGTGGGTCATTTTGAACTGGGATGGTTATTCCCCGCAGGTCACTGCATACTAGAATGGTTATGTCCAGCCAGTCACTATTCTTGAATGATTCTCTCCAATGGTCATTCTGTATCAGAGTGGTTACTGTGTTCTAGAATAATTATCCCCAGCGGGTCACTGTGTAGCAGAATGGTTATCCCCTGTTGATACAATGTCCTAAAGCGGTTATGCCCAAAGGGTTCCAATTTTTTTAATTGTTATCATCATGGGTCACTGTATACATACGTTGTTATTCCAGATGGATCACAATGTACAAAAATTGTTATCCCCTGTGTGTCATTAAGTACTAGAATGAGTATATGCAATTGATCATTATATCCTTGAATTTATATCCTATGCAGGTCACTATGTATTGAATGATTTTTGCTGGTGTATCACTGTGTCCTAGAATGGTTGTCCCCAGTGGGTCACTTTACACTTAGAGTGGTTATCTCCTGTGGATGACTAAATACTTAATGGGTTCGCAAATAGATTACACTGAATATGAATGTTTATCTTTGGTTGGTCATTGTGTACTAGAATGGTTATCCCTAATGAACCACAACTTACTAGAGTGTTTAACTCCAGTGGTTAAACATATATCAGAATGGTTATCCCCAGTGGATCATTGTTTACTAGAATGGTTATCTCCAGAGGGTAACTGTATACATCCCTGATGAACCACAATGCCTCTGATGAAGAAATTGGATATATAAGAATGATTATCCCCAGTGGATCATCATTAATAGAATTGTTATCTCCAGTGGATATTTGTGTACAAGAATGGTTATCTCAGTGGTTAACTGTATACAAGAATGGTTATTCCCAGTGGGTAACTGTATACAAGAATGTTATCCCCAGTGGGTCACAGTGTGCCTGTCCCCCGGTGTTTACTGTGTTCTGGAAGCAGAGGCTGCAGGCATCTGGAAACAATTGTGTTGTTGTCTGATGATGTTTTGAAACATCAAGTAGCAGGCAAAAAAAAGATATCCCAGTTGGCAGATTTACTGGCGCTGTTACGTGTCATGGCAGTATTCCAGGTTTTCCCAAAGTATCTTGGCAGCGCGAACCGTGCATGTAAAGAACAGTTTACTGTGGATAAGACAAAGAGAGGAATTACATGTTGATAATACTTTGTACTGCTCTCTTGTCTGTCTGTATGATCAAGGTTTCATATATCACTTGATCAGAGGCTGGGATTGAAGGTTTATATTAATTTGGAAAAAAAAAAAAAAAAAAAAAAAGAGTTACCTGTTTAGTCATATAATGTCTGATCTTTCCAGCCCTTTTAGAGTATTACTCTGGAGGGGCCCTGGTTGAATGGTTAGGGCATGCAGGTGTGGAGTTGATGGTCTTCAAGTTGAATTACTCATCCGATCAGACTTTATTTCAGCTTGAGAACTGTCTGTCTACCCAGCAGTAAATGGGTTCCTGATTCAGTTTAGGGAAGGGAGGTGAAGGATGGGCACTGTCTCACATAATGCCATGCCCTAGACATGGTGAATCTGTGACAGTTTGTTGCCTCCTTGAACTATTTTTGGGTACCTTTGGGTCTACCTGTTTTTTTGGCACCTTCAGGGTTTCTTTTTTTTTTTTTTTCTTTTTCTTTCTTTTGTTTTTAACCTGAACTCTGACATTACTCATCCCAGCTTCCTCATTCATGGTCACCCTGTTGCAGTTCTGGTACGAGTCCTGTGAGAACTATTCAGTTTTCATGAAGCCTCATGTTAAAAGACCCTACGCTGAGGCTGAATCTCGGTGGGATTTAGTGCTGCCTATTTTTGATAACAGATATGCGTGACACAACCTGTGAAGTTCCTTACATAAAGGTAGTCACAGAGCCAGTGCCTGAGCACCCCTCTGGGAGGAAAGGGAGTGGGGAGGGGAGGAGGGAGGGGGAGTTGATGGCTACCATATGTCACTGGTGAGAATCTCCATGAATTCACCGACATGTCAAAGATTTTGAAACAAGCTGGGCACAAGCATGGACTTGGAGGGAAAGTCAGACCAAAGAGACCCATAGAGCAGGGCATGGAGGATCACAAAATTGGAGACTTTTTGTGCAGTGAGGATGGTCAGTCTGAGACTTTGATCTTCTGTGCCACTCACAATGAAACATATTCTTTTAGTGTTGGGACTTGCATAATGTGAGACAAACATTTTACAGCAGACTCCATGAAAACTTTGTTCAGAGATGTCCCACCTGACGTGATCTTTGAGTTTCTGAAGGAGATTAACATTTTTCATCTGATCTATGATTTTATGGAAGAAAGATTTTAACGAAGTTTCTGGTATGCTTTTAGAAGACGTATTTTAAAGAGATGTGTGAAGGGGGTTTTTGTTTAGAATTTTTTTTTTTTTATGACTTGTGAATTGATTTTAAGGTGGTAACAGTCCTGGTATAGCCCTTTGCGGTCGGCTGGGCTATAAGCAACATTACCTTACCTTACCTGTGTCTACTTAGAGGTATCATCCCCACTCTGCCCATCACCCCCTTCTCCTCTTCCCAGTTCTTAAGCCTTTACACCACCTACATGACCACTTCTAGAGTCATCCTGTCACTGTTCCATGATCAACAGTTTGCAACTATGAGTATTAAATCGTAATGAGAACACTCACTAAATTGATTCTGCAGTTACGTTGGTGGTGTTCTTGCACTTATCTTGATGTAAGATATTCTAGACACATTATGTACAGTTTCTCACCAAGAAAGGTTTTGTCTGTGAATAATCAAAATGAAATGTAGATTTTATTATCACTGTCATTACTTCATTGTTTCTTTAAGAAAAACGCAACTTGTATGGATATGTTTTTAGGTTTTTGATTTGTTATATAATCTGTAGATTGTGGCTAACTATCAACAGTTGGGTAAGATTTATACACTTTGAAGACTTGGAAGAAAATCCTGTCAAGTATTATCTGTTCTGAAGATGAATATGACTTACGAACAGTACTATTCGCTTGGTATAAAGAAAAAAAGTGTGTGAATTTAAGTGCATGAAATTGTGAATGTGTGTGTGTGTGTGTGTGTGTGTGTGTGTGTGTGTGTGTGTGTGTGTGTGTGTAAATTCTTGTTTAGCCATCATTGTTCTGTTGAGCAACTGAAGCGGTCATCATGGCTAATGAATTCTTTGGTTGCAGGATGTACCGCCAGACATTTCAGTGTGTGTGTTTGTGCTGGAGCAAGCTCTTTCGGTCCGGGCTCTGCAAGAGATGGTCACATCAACATCCCAAGCTTCCACTGTAGGTTGCATTATTCCTCTTTGGTCTTTCTCTTTCTTCCTCTCTGTCTGATCTCACAAACAGCTCACTGTCTGCTAATGTGAGTATTTTAGTTGACAGACAGATGAAGTCATATCCACTTGGATGTGA
>JADBJO010002765.1:62500-77500 GCA_016801955.1 Conus betulinus
ACACTTGCCTCGTATGTATACAGAGTGTAAATGAACATTTGTCCAGTTATTCACATTGCATCTGCCCTGCATGGATATGTAATGAGGAGCACAATGTACATGTTACCGACTTCAATATACGTCATAATAATCAGGTTTTTTTTTTTTAAAGATCAAAAAAAAAAATTGCTACCTTGTGTTATATGTATGACAATTTTTTCTTTTTGAATTGTGCCCTTAACTCAGAGGAGTGTTTTTGTATGGATCAGCACATTGGCAGCGGAGCGAGCGTCATTGCCTCTCTTTCCAGCAGACGCTGTGGACAGTGGTGCCAATCTGTTCGGGGCTGGCTGTCCGACAGAAGACATTGGGTAAGGCCACATCTGGGCTGTTTGTCAAACCATGCCTGTCTTAGATGCTTTTACCAGGATTTTTTTTTTTTCTTTTTTTAAAGGTATTTTGCAGAGTATGGTTTGTTTTAATTTTCTTAAATGTGAGAAGTGTCATTTTGAGGATTGGGGACTAAACCGGGGTCTTCTGATGGGACATAGAGAATAATTTGATTTTACATATATTTCTTTGCTGAGTGTTTTATATTCATATAAATGAAATATACAAAGAAGAACACAGAAATTAAAGATGCATGATTACAGATGACATCTTTGTGTATGTTTATGACTTTGTGTGCAGTGTGTGTGTGTGTGTGTGTGTGTGTGTGTGTGTGTGTGTGTGTGTGTGCGGTCACAGTACGTTGACTTGATGATGTAAAATATACAAAGAGTACAACAACTAAACACAGATTATTACAGATATATATTTGTGTGTGTTGCATGCGTGCGTGCATGTGCGTGCACATGGGGTGTGTGTGTGTGTGTGTGTGTGTGTGTGTGTGTGTGTGTGTGTGTGTGTGTGTGAGCAAGTGTGCACATGTTCATGGTACATTGACTTGGTTATGGGTTCGTGAAATGAATGGTTCATGAGAACTCATTGGTCGTGGTTTTGTGATCATTTTGAGGAAAAAAAAACCTGAAATTATTCTACATATTACTTCAGTCATGAAATCAGAAAGCTGTACACAGTAGCAACACTTGGAACACAGAATACTTCATAGGGCAAAGCGCATTGAAGACTTTGTGTTATGGGATTCTTGGTTTATATTATTCCACCTCTGATCTGTGTAGGTTTTATGTTGAAGAAAGAAGTTACAAAATATTTTTTCAGGTGAATCTTCTATGCAAGTGCTTATGTGTCCTTGGCCTATTTCATTGTTGGCCTTTTCTTAAGGACTATAGCGATGTAGGCTCCAAGGGTAATTTGATGTTCCTAGACAAAGTCAAAAGGTGAGAGACTGCTCCGGGAAGACAAAAGTTAGAAAATAAAAAAATATTAGACTTGACTAACTCCACAGCAAAATCAACACAGTTCGAATCAGCTGGTATTTCTGATGAAGTTACTTCGCTGGACTGGAAGCTTAAGCTTGTGTATGAGTTTTGATACCAATCTGATGAAACGAGTTTAGATGCCTGAGCAGCATTACTCGGGCGCAGGCGGAAGTTTAACAGCGCCTGTGCATTGCTTGGGCACAGGACTGAAAAGACCAAGTCTAGATGGAAGTGAACTCATTGAAAAAGGAGAAATAATTTGTGAATTTTTTTAACACATGTAAAAAAGACTTGAATTTAGCACCTTTGGTTTATGTTAGTTCTGTTTTCTCTGCTGTTGTAGTTTTAGGGCAGAAGGAGTAGGTAGGTGGGGGTGGATATAAGAATTTTGAAAAACAGAGAAAATTCATGGTAATATGTATGCGTTGTCTTGTGTGGTAATTGTTTCCGTCTGAAAATAGAAGCATGTATGACAGTACAGAATTTTCTTTCCATGTTCTTGTGCATTTGTGATTTATGATTATCATTGTCATCTTAACCACACTGGTTACTGATGTTGTGATTTTTGTTGGTGTTGTTAGCTGCAAGTTGTATCTCTGGTATCCATATTTCACGTTGATGAGTGTTGTGTCATGTGCAGGTTATGTGTTTGGTGGGGACGTTCTCCGCCTTTTTCACGGACACATGGATGAATGCTTGGCTTTGCCCGAAGCTGGCAGTGAAAATGAGTTCAAGTGAGTAATACCCTTCACCAGTCTGTGTTGATTTCAAGGCAATTGTAATTTGATTCCATATTTAACCAGTGACAATTTTTTGCACAATCCTGGGTCATCATGGGGGATAAGAAGCGTTTTTTTTTGTTTGTTTTTGTTTTGTTAAGTAGCCTGCGGGGCTGGCTCACAGAAAAAGCTTGTAGCAACATCTAAATCCTGTTAGCTTAAGTTTGATTTATGCACTGCAGTACACCCTGGTGCTCATACACACACACACACATGCATGCACTCACGCATGCATGCACGTGCGCATGCGTGCATGCATGCACGCATGCACGCATGCATGCACACACACACACACACACACACACACACACACACACACACACACACACACACATGCACATGCGCACACACTATTACACACATGCAAACACACGCACTATTACACACATGCAAACACACACACACACACACACACACACACACACACACACACACACACACACACACACATACACACACACACACACACACACACACACACACATACACTCATGCATAGGCCTGGGAAATGTGACTGTCATTGCTGAATGGTGACAGTACAGAATTCACAATTTACAGGCCACTTGTGGAGTGACTTCCCTTGCATGGCTGACTTTATAGAAGGGAGCTGATGAAAACAAACCAGCGCAAAGTGTTCTTTTTGTAATGTGGCTGATGATGTGAGTGGGAAAAGACTTCTGTTGGTTTGGTAGACAATGGGAAAGTGGGGGATGGGTTGTGGAGATAACTACAGTGCAGAGATAAGAAAAAAGAATCACTGTCAGTTTTAACTCATATAAAATGTTGCTGGCTCGACCGGTTTTCTGGTTGCATTTGGCTGCGGGGTTAGCACTGTCACATGCTACTTCTTACTGAACCATTGTATTGTTGATCAGTTGTGTTAGTATTCAGTGTTGGCTGGCTGTTGTAAACTATATACCCTTAATCTGTGTGTCGTGTGTCAAGTGATGTTTTGTGCTGTCAAACATATCATGTCTTTCACTTAGCCAGTGGTTTTGGATACTGTAATTGTCCTGTGGCTTGTATGCATGTGAAACACAGTGATGAATACAATGAAGCTGTAACCATATTATGGTTCGTGTGTGTGGAGATGTAAGTGTGAAGAAAAGTTGCTTTTATGTGGTTTACCGATGTGTAGCTGGCTTGGAAGGTGATACTGCCTTTAGCTGCATGCATTGTGTGTCTACATGTTTTTCATGATTTCCAGACTGGTCTTGGTGGCAATCATCTTTATATCAAACCTTTATTGTTGGTAGTTGACTAGGACACTACAGCCTTGTTGATTTTTGCCCTTCTTAGCCTCTGATCACTCATGGTTATAGCCTATCTCAGACATTAATGATTTGACTTTATTTGTGAAGTTTCTGTGTGTTCTAGAGTGACTGAAGTTGCTGTGGTTTGTGTGTGTTGTGTGCAGCTGTGTGATGTATGAGACAGGAGCTGTCTGCAGTCACGCCAGGTCACTGTGGAGACTGGAACACACCCGCACAAAGTAAGACAGTCACACCACACCCTCCAGTCACAATCACTGCATGAAAATACACAGAACATGTCTGGACGCAGTGGGTGGGAAATCCAGATGAGTGACTAACAGTCATTGGGGATGAAGAGACATTTGCATGAAAGAGATGTTACTGTTGTTGATGGAAGCTGTTTCATATTCAAATAATTGTCTGGAGGTGTTTGCCCACATCCATTTTAAAATCAGTGAAGCATAACTGATTGAAAGTGTGATTTTAAAGAGGACTTTGATATGTAAATGTAATAACATAATTATGTTGGCTCGTGCTTGATGTTAAATTTCTTCATTGTGGCCCGTAGAACTTCATGCCAGACTCCGTCAAATACATTGAAATCTATGAAGACTCAGTAGAATTCTCTCTGATGCCGGAAATGATTTTCATAAAGGGTAATGCTGGAAGAGATTTTTTATAAAGGGTGTGTAGGTTTAAAATCTGTTTGATAGTACTTTTCCCAATGTGGAATCAATCCTGTTCTTGAGCAGTGATGGTATCTGGTTGCGGCTGCAATCAAATTAGAATGATTTCAGCATTTCTTTGCTGGCATGGCTGATCAAGCTTAGGTGCAGTAGTTCTTGCTGTATTGGAGATTTGCTGTCGTGGGAAGGACATGGTTTAGGTTGAGTCCATGGTATGGACCACTCCCCAGTGTGCCTTATTTTGTGAAAGATGGCAGTTAGCATATCAGTACAGCATATCAGTACTGTGTCTGGACTATGTTTCAAGAGTTTGGTGGAAATGTCGTTGATGTCTACAGCCTTTCCACCTTCCAGTGATTTCATTGCAGCTATGACTTCTTCATGGAATATTGGAGGGTCATCCTCTTTTGAAGAATTCTATGCTGTTAGCACATTTGGACCTATTGTCCTCTTTTTGCTGTAGACTTCAGTCTACCTTTAAATGATGTCTTCTTATGGTAGACAGTTACCGTCTTTGTCCTCAATGATGCCGACTTTGCTTTGTTTAGTTAGGTCATTCAGATCTTATAAGCTTTTTTTTTGCGGGTTTTCAATTTTTTTTTTTCAGTGTCCTTACATTATTGTTTGATCCACCTTTCCTTTGTGTTCATTTCTTCACTGATTCTCTTCTTTTTAGCACTCAGTCCCATTGAGCAGTTGTAGTGTTAGAGGAACCCATGGTAAAATGGTTAGAGCATTAGCTTCACGAACTGACTGTTGCAAATTTTGAATTGCTTGTGGGAGTGGATTCTTTTTTTGCTTTTAAATCCGCTCTGCCTACCTGGCAGTAGATTTATACCCAAATTCAGTTCAGGGAAGGTGAAAGGCAGCAGGAGGAGAGGGATGGGCCTCGCCTTCCATCACGCTGAGCCCCAGACACAGTCAAACTTTGACAGTTCACTACCCTACAGCCAACAGGCTATGGGAACTTTGAGCTGTACCGTCACTCACCTCCAAGATGCATGAGATTTATGGTTTCCAGTTCCATCTGCTTATTCTTTGGGTCTCTATTGCTGTTTCAGTCATCACTTGATTGAAATTATTTGTGAAGGCTTCAAGGTCTTCTGTGAGAAGTAGCAAGGAAAATTTTTATCTTATGTCTGCTTGGAATTGTTCAGTGATGTCAGTATGTTCAAGTTTGTCAAGACTGAATTTGAGATGACTGTTTTCACTCTCCTGTTGTTTTTCAAACATGCTTTGAAGTTCCTCGTGACAAAGTTGTGGCCACTACCAACATCAGCACTTGTAAATTTTCATATTTTAACCATACTGATTGCAGTCCTGTATTGGTTCTTCACGGACATCTGGCTGTCGTACTTACATTCTGGGGATTGTCATGACCATTGTTGGGATGATTGTTGCTCAGTAACAGTGTTGTCAAGAACCAAGTCATAACCACTGGCAAAAACTAGCAGGCGTTTTTCTCTAATGTTAGTGGTCTCATGACTATAAAAGCCTTGGAAATTCTTCCTGTCTTTTTGGGCATCTTCACCAACTTTGTCATTCCCATCACCCTGAATGATGATGACTTTCTTGTCAACCTTACTCATGATTGTTTGTATCTGGGAATGGAATTCTTCAATCTGGTTGTCATCATCATAGTCTGACCTTGGAGAAGATATTTGCGCTGTTGTGATGTTGATTTTTTTTTTTTTTTTTTGCTCTCAGGTAGATGGTTATAATCCTGCTGGAAACAGGGAAGCATCCCAGCAAAGCGTTCTTGATGTTCTTGTTTACAGCTAGATGAATGAAAACACGGACCAACATGGACATCTCTCAGAAGGGGTTCAATGGTACATCTGTTACATCTCATCATACATGATGTGGTCTCAGTATGAACACACTCAGGTTATGACACCAAGAGTTGAATTTTCCATGCATTGGCACAGGAGAGAGGGGGGATGGATGGGGAGGGATGGGGGTAGCTGGGTAGGGGGGAGAGAGAGAGAAGAGAAAGAGGACATTATTGAGGATGTGTGTTGGCTGATGATGTGATCAGGTGGGCCGGTGGTTTCATGGGATGGGGGCAGCAGTGCAGAATACGCCATGTAACATCAGGTCGCTACCTGTCCATAACACCAGACAACCAGGTAGTGACTGTTCACCGCAACCATGCTGATGAGAAAAGCACCGTCTTCTGCCTTCTCACTCCAAGGTAGCAGCTGTTGATGGTTGACAGTGTTGGCATGACAGTAAACCTCCCTGCAAAGACCCCTTGTTTGTTTATTTCTATCTATCTGTCTGTTTTTCTATCTATCTATGTACCTATCTGTCTGTCTGTCTAATTATCGATCTACCGATCTGTCTATGTATCTGTTTATCTATCTATCTGTCTGTTTATCTAATTTTCTGTCTCTTAGTATTACTATCTGTAAAGCTATCTTTCAATCTGTTTATCTATCTATTGATCTATCTATCTCCATGAAAGACTTGATCATTGCTGCTGACCTTCCTGACAATGCTTCAGTAGTTTAGCTATCATAAAAATCATCCTTGACATCCAGGGTTGGTGAAAATGGAAGGTACTTTGAGTGTGGAAGAGCTGTGCTGTTGTGTCCGCAGCTGAAGTACTAATGGTCCGTATTAAAAGCAGAATTTCTTGTACATCACATGGCTTCTGAATCCTTGGCCTCTGGTGATGGGCAGCTGTTCAGGCGCTGATGGAACTTACCTTTCTTCATAACTTTGTTCCTACCCTTATCTGCCTTGCAGTCTCCCTGCCCATTTATGATACACATTTCTGAAGGATTATAAGTTCCACCTTACTGATAATATAGTGTCTAAGAACCCCCTGTTGATTAAATTCATCATTTTTTTTTGAAACGGCAGCTTTGGACATCATTCTTATTGCAAAGTGCTAGAATATGTTAATATTGGTATATCCTTGGACCACATGCTTTGGTATGATTGCTTGGCATTGAGCTGGTGTATGTATATATGCATAAAGTTGCAAAAGAACACATGCTGCGCGCTAGAAATATGTAGTAGGCAGACAAACATGGATGTATTTCAATGTAAGTAAAATTCGATTTGCTTGGACTATTGATGACTTGGATAATTTTTTTTTTGTTCCTTTTTTCCTTTTTCTTTTGTTTGATTTTGAGTAGTTTCCATTACTGACTGACTGCTTCTTAGAAAATAGCATACTTGTGAATTCCAGTCGACAATTAAAGAAGAGCTTGGCAGATTATTGAGGAAAGGTGTGATATGTTGTCATGGTTTCTTGTAGGATGAGAAGAAGCAAGCAAGGAGAAACCAGAGAAGATGAGGGCATGGGTCATGCTGACCTGAAGTACGGAGACTCTGTGGTCTTCATTCAGCATGCCGACTCTCTGGTCTGTGCTTTCCTATGTCACCTTTGAGACCAAGAAACGAGGCGTTGGCCGGGTGGAAGAGAAAAAGGTTGATGATTGCTGAGATATTATCTCTGTGTGTGTGTGTGAGTGCATGCATGCGTGCACATCTGTGTGTGTGTGTGTGTGTGTGTGTGTGTGTGTGTGTGTGTGTGTGTGTGTGTGTGTGTGTGTGTGATTTGAGTTGACAGGAAATGTGTACTGCAAAAAAAAATGTGACTTAGATGGATCATTAACGTTCAGGACTTGACTATCTGGATTTTTAACCAAAGTTTTTTTCGTTGTACATTGTTCTTGTTTGGAATTGCTTCAGTCCTGATACAGCTTTTGTTGTAGGGCTACAAACAGCGTAACTTGATGTCTTTTTGATTTTTGGAATTGCTTCAGTCCTGATACAGCTTTTGTTGTCGTAGGGCTACAAACAGCGTAGCTTGATGTCTTTTTGAATAATTCTCAATGGCATTCTCAAAATGTTAGAAAGTGTAAATTCAGGCTCACATTTTGGGTCTTAAGGAATATAGATTTCTTCTGTATGAATTTTTTTTTTGTGTGTTCTTTTTTTATGATGAACTTTTTGTGACCAGTTTCTGTGCCACTCAGTGATCTGTGTCTAAGGTTTTTCAGGCTGCAGTGCTTTTTGCATACCTGCTACCATTTGGGGGACCTGTAGCAAGGAGCACAGGCTTGTCAAATAATGGTGGCATGCTTGTTATGAGTGCCTTGACAAACATGGCACCACTGCATTACTTTGAGTCTTGCACAGGATGAGGTTACTGCTTCTCCCCGCTCCTCTATTCTCCCCCTCCCAAACTTCCATGGGAGGATGAATTGAGGTAGCACTTGGTGGACATAAACGAAATAATGACTGGAAGAAAGTTGGGTTTAGGAGACTTCCATTGTGAAAGAGCTGATCAGCAGTAGAATTGTCTTTTGGAAACTTCTTTTGTTAAAGAACTAATGGCAGGAAGAAAGTTGTCTCTGAGAAATTTCTTTTGTAAAAGAATGGATGGCATCATAAAAGTTGTCTCTGGGAAACTTCTTTTTTGGATGGCATCATAAAAGTTGTCTCTGGGAAACTTCTTTTTTGGAATGGATGGCATCATAAAAGTTGTCTCTGGGAAACTTCTTTTGTAAAAGAATCAACGGCAGGGATAAAGTTGTCTTTGGGAAACTTCTTTTGACAAACTCCATTGTGACTCTTGCAAGTTCAAAAAATGTGAAACAAACAAATTAAAAGAATGAATAAGAAAAGACATCATGTAGATGAAAAGAATAAGGAAAGGTATGAGGCCTGACCATGACTGGGAAAGGTGCTTGACGAATTTCCCATTGAGAAACCTGTTGTGAAGAGAAAGCCTTCAGTACAAGTTAGAATGATACTGTATACAACACAGTGTAAAAAAATACAACTGAATATGATTTATTACAATACAGTGCTATGCAGTCAGTATAACAATACAGTTATAACACAGTGCAATTCTGTATATGCAATACAATCTATTGCAGTACAATGCAGTACTGTGCAGTATATTGTGTTATGATACAAGGCAATACAGCATAATATAAGGCAATATGATATAATCTTACACAGTACAGTGCCATACTAGGCAGCTTCTTCCAGAACATTACAATACGGTAGAGAGTAGTAGATTGCATATACAGAACAGTCCATCATTTTCATGTGTCCAATTGACAACACATAACAAGGAACTGCAGTACATTATACTTATAGTGTCTATGCCAAGATGCTACACAAACAGAAGAGTGCAACTGAGTGTGGTGTGTGTGTGTGGTGCAGGCCATCATGCTGGTGGAAGGTCACATGGGACGACGGGTTCACCTTTTCCCGGGCCCAGGAAGAGGAGTCCCGCTCTGCCCGCGTCATCAGGAAGTGCCAGTCTTTGTTTAACAGGTTCAACAAGTATGTCTTGTTTTCAGTAGTTTCCCTCCTCCCTGGCGCCTGCTTGCCTAGCAGCATCATATCCTGCTGTTGATGTCGGCTGCTTCCTCCTTGTTGTTGTTTTTTTTATAACCGTGAAATGATGCCATGAAACTCCCCTATCAATCTGTCTGTGATGCGTCATGGCTGGTTGTTGCGAAGGAAGAGAGATGGGGGGTGATTTGTGGCACCATTCCAGCTGCCATGTATCCGGGACTTGCATGCCTCCTGCTGTGTAAACGACTCACCCTGGCTGTTGTGGGGTAACCCTTATGTGGACATTACCAACTGCTCATCAGTAATACTCTCTTGCTTTGATAAGAATGAGAGTGGGGGGTTGGGGGGAGGGATGGCAGTGGAAGAGTAAAGATGGATGGGAGAAGGGTAGGGGGGGTGGAAAGGGGAAGGGAGAGCCAAGAGGAAGGCATAAGAGACTAATTTTAGATGTATGCTTGGCCTCTGTTTTCATGAGAATAGGAAATCTGAAAGAAAGGCCCAACAAAAGGGATGGCAGAAGTACAGAATATCCACCTTGCCACATAGTACAGTGTTCTTTACTTTCAGTTGGGGAGTACAGACCACCAGAGGTGCAGAGGCCTTTGATGCAGTTGTTTCTGTATTTGAAGTGTGAAATCAAAATGCCAAGGTTATTTCTTAATTTTTTCCCCGAAAAGGTGACAGATGCTTGTATTTCATTGGTAAATTCCTATGCGAAATTGAAAGTTAAAAAAAAAAAAAAGAAACTGACAACAATAAGAAAGATAACAATAGTGTGATCAAATATAAGTTTTCTGGCAAGGTGGGCATGGGCAGAAAAGTAGGCTCAATGGGAGGAAATAAACCAGTAACATTAAGACAGAATCATGTTTGGAAACCAAAGCTTGTACTGACCTGTAAGATCTTTAGCATGCAGCAGCTGTGCTGTCCTTCCATAACTGTGCGACTGTCTGTCTGTGGTGTAGATCACATATGATATGTACTCTAATAGGTTCTCAAGTTACTCACACCTTTTACAACAATGTAAATCCACAGCAATTCAGCTGAAAGTAGTCAGATTCATTTTGTCATGTCCCATGGATTATATGATAAACAGCAAAGAAAAGAGAAAAATGAAAGCAATCACATGTACAGGTCGGACAGCTCCTGAACTCACCAGAGCTGTGGGGTAGTGCAGCGATACTCAGTGCTGCAGTTGTCTCCACCTGAGGGCAGGCAAACCTCTTCCCTGTCCACTCAGCAGATGCTGGGTGCTGAAAAATACAGAGTAATTTGGAATTGATGGTTCTTTACCATCACACTGCAGAAAGTTGGGCCAGATCAATTTATAGTCTACGCAGACCATAGAATAGGCTGGTTAATGATGTTTAAAAACAGATTGACATTTTAAGCTTTGCACCAACAGGTTGGGTGGCTAGAAACTGTTTACGGGATTTCTGTGATGCACTCTGAATGGTCTGCAACAGATAAGATGATGCCTGGGTCAATAATTTGAGTTCACAATTGATGTATGTGTCGATGCCCTTATGTTCAGGAAGTAGCTGCAAAGGTGTAGCCTCACAGTATTCCAGCTGGGTGGCTAGGAGAGCAAGGGTCTGACTTGAGTCAGTTCCTCACCCATCATTCTCTGTATACATAGTCCAACTGACGTTATATTTATTTTTTTTCCTGTACATTTTTTCTAGTTGCAGTTTGGCTGTGGACAAATTATTTTCTAGCGTGTGCAGGTATTGGTGCTAATAAGTAGTGTTTTACTGTGGGTGTAAAGAGCCTGCAACTATCCCTCAAAGCCCCTCCCATCTCTCCTCCCTTCTTATAAAGTGATTTTTTTTTTTGTTCATTTAAGTAAGTAAAGATACAGGAGAGGCTGAGTATTTCTAGATAATGTCTGTCTGTTATTCCTAATGCTGTACTTGCTTTCCGTTGCTTAATTATTGTACAATTTAATTTGCTAGTGTCATAGATTAGTTCCAGGGTGAAAGTGTTGCTGTCCATCCATCATTCTGACCCTTTGATTACTGCCCTGTGCTTATTCAGTACTGAATTTACTAGATTTATATTTAGTTTCCAGGGTGAAAAGCTTTTGCTGGAACACCCCAACTTTCTGTTTTATGCACACAAAGTTAAATGACAATTACTTGCACAACCTGTGGAACTAATAATCTAACCAGGCCAGTCTTTAGCCAGAGCTGCTAGTTTATTGACATCGCCAGTGAGTGACGTGTTTCTTAGTGGCCAAGTAGTCCTAACACTAACAGAAGTAGTTCCTTCACGATGTAATCTGTGTTGATTTCCCTGCACTGCCAGGGCTTTGGAAGCCCTGAAAACAGATGGGCGCAACAGTCAGGCCTGGTCTCGCATCAGCCTAAATGAGGTGATCAAGTGCCTGGAGGATCTCATAGAGTACTTCGCTCAGCCTGCTGAGGAAGTGGAGCATGAGGAGAAGCAGAACTACCTGAGGGCGTTGAGAAACAGGCAGGATCTTTTCCAGGAGGAGGTAAGCCCTTTGTTTGTTTTTTCAGAGCTACCAACAACTACTGATTGTCTGTATTATAGTACAGAATATATTTTATGCTACAGATGTCTATATTATAGTACAGAATATATTTTGTGCCAGAGACATAGGCATTATTGTAAGCTATTTGTCAAAATGACCACAAAGTAGAATTTATGAGTACCATTTTCACCACACTGTGTGTGAACATTGCGAAGCGGTCCTTGGGAGTTAAAAGTTTCAGATGCCTGTGCCTCTGACCCATAAGTAAATAGACATGGACCGAATCATGGACGCTTGTTATTTTCATCCATTAGTCATTTAGCAAAGTAGAACTTTCAGATCATTTCGTGCAGGAAAGAAAAATGTCGAAACAAAAAAGTGGTGTTAAGGGAGAGAAACTTTCCTCAAAGAAGTGTCAGACTAGCAGTCCTGAATTTATTCCTTGATAAAGTATTCATATATCACAGCTTGGGCATTTAGAAAATTGGATGAATGTTGCACAGCTTGCCTTTACAAGTACTCTGTGCATGTGTGTGTGAGTGAGTGAGTGTGTGTGTGTGTATGTGTGTGTGTGTGTGTGTGTGTGTGACTTCAGAAACATAGTACATCTGAAATTGTTGAGTAAAAGACTCAAATTAGCTATAGTGCAGGTGATTTTATGAAAGGGAAGAGGGCGATTGACTGCTCTGCTTTTTAATTGTTGCATGGTTTGTCAGACCAAAGGATCTATAAGGATCTCATTTTCATTCATTGTTTAAGGATTTTAGATTGTCTTTGAGGCAAGAAGATCTCTGCATTTATTTATTTATTTTTTTATTGAACAATTTTTCATTTTTAACAAGACACATACAAAGCACAAATATGCACATATCCATAGAGAGAAATGACAATGGAAGTAAAGGTGAAAGTTAAGTAAAGGTACCTATTCTAAAAATACATAGGACACAGCACTTTGATAATCAAACGTAGATTCAACAATCTGTGCATTTATTGTTTGAATGTTCTTGATGGTCTTTGACACTTAAGAATCTTTGCTTACATTAATATTTTGCAGCTTGATGGTCTATGAGATTTAAGGATCTCTGTTTACATTGATATTTTACAGCTTGATGGTCTGTGAGATTTGATGATCTCTGTTTACATTGATGTTTTACAGCTTGATAGTCTGTGAGACTTAAGGATCTGTGTTTACATTGATATTTTACAGCTTGATTGCCTGTGAGACTTAAGGATCTCTTTTTACATTGATATTTTACAGCTTGGTGGTGTGTGAGACTTAAGGATCTCTGTTTACATTGATTTTTTTTTTTTCAGCAGCTTTGTGGTCTGTGAGACTTCAAGATTTCTGTTTACATTGACATTTTACAGCTTGGTGGTCTGTGAGACTTACGGATCTCTTTTTACATTGAAATTTTACTGTTTTGTTGTCTATGAGACTTAAGGATCTCTGTTTACATTGATGTTGTACAGCTTGATGGTCTGTGAGACTAAGGGATCTCCTTTTACATGTATGTTGATAGCTAGATGAACTGAAAGTCTAGAAAGTCTGTGTAGCGCTAAATACGGGTCATGACAGGCTGAAACCACTCTGCAGGAGAACTTCATAGCTCACTGGTCTAACATTTGTGAGAAAAGAAAAATGTGTGTTTTACATCTTAGTGATTGTGCAAATGTGGTCCACATATAAACCGAAGCTAAACTTAAATTTCAACTTCTAGTATAAAACCTAAAAGTTGACAACAAACAATAGAAAGAGTTTATGAAAGATGTTATGAAAAGAAAACTTTATAAGTTAAGGTAAATCTTTGTTTTGTGTAGGGAATGATTGCCCTGATTCTGGAGACGATTGACAAGTTCAGCCAGTACAAGAGTCGTCGGCAGTTTGCTCATTATGCTGGGGAGGATGCTGCTGGAAAATGGGACGACATCTCCAGTTACCTGTATCTGCTGCTAGGTAAACATCTTCCATAGGTCTCTGGAGGATTATTGGTGTAACATAGTGGGGACATGGTGACCAGGGTTTTATCAGCACAAATCAAGAACTGCACCAAGCATGAGTGTATATGTGGTGTGTGTGTTTACAACCTGGTTGAACTGACAGTAGTCTTGTTTCGGTCCGTGTGCTTTTGTTTGTGTGTCAGAGTATATGTGCACGTAGTTAATCTGACAAGTGTCTAGCTTCAGTTGGTGTGTTTCTGTAGTCTTTTGCGTGGATTTTGAAATACTGTGCTCTGGCCAGGCTTGACTTTGCCTTGAACACATTTCAAGAGGTTAGCTGATGTGAGTGAACATTTTTAAAGAGATGGGAAAAAAAAAAAAAACGAACGAAAATAAAGGCTGACTTGGAGGTGCAGAGTAGAAAGTGAAAGGGACAGAAAATATATGGAATTTTACTAGCAGCGTTTTTTCTTGTGAGCTAATGGAAGTGATTGTGTTTAACAGCGGCCATGATCCGTGGAAATCGTGCCAATTGTGCCCAGTTTGCTCAGTCCTACCGCCTGGATTGGCTTGTCAACCGCCTAGAGAGTCAGCAGTCTTCCAAAGGTAGGAATTAGCACAAAGGCATGCATTTGCATGCCTCTTTGTGTGTATATGTGTGTGTGTGTGTGTGTGTGTGTGTGTGTGTGTGTGCTTATGCCTATGTGAATGTTGTTTTTTTTTGTGTTTATGGTACACTCTGGCATGAGTGTTGCTTGCATTGTGGCAGGTGTGTTGGATGTGCTGCACTGTGTGCTGATCGACAGTCCAGAGGCCCTGAACATGATCAAGGAGAAGCACATCATCACCATCATCTCCCTCATTGACAAAAATGGACGTGACCCCAAGGTTTGTTTACATTTTGGTTTGATGGGATTTCTGCGCGTGTGTGTTTTGGTTTTGCTGTTTGCCTCTGTCTTCTTTCTTCTTTGACATATGCATGTTTTGTTTTTACTTTTGAATGATATGATGACCATAGTTGTTAAACAAGGAGAGGGAAACCAACAACCATGCCCCAGTTCTAAATGTCAGGGAATGATGAATGTAAGGTCAAGGGCTCAAAACCTTTCCTAGTTATTACCTTTGTAAGATGTTTAAGCCTTGTCTGGTGCTAACTCA
>JADBJO010002765.1:82500-210000 GCA_016801955.1 Conus betulinus
AATCTTGGAGCTAAAAAGATGAGAGTGATGTATAGCTCTCATCTGCACTCTCACTGTCTTTACCTGCACATACACACATATACACATGCTCTCTCTGTCTCTCTCTCTCTCTCTCTCTCTCTCTCTCTCTCTCTCTCTCTCTCACACACACACACACACATACATACACACACACACTCACACACACACTCACACGCGCGCGCACACACACACACACACACACACACACACACACACAGAGCAGACAATGTTACCCAGACATGACTGAACAACTTACTTGATCATGGTTAGCAGTTTTGTTCAGAATGTTCAAAGGAAGAGAAAAATTTTAACACTGGAAGAAAAGGTGAAGGTTATATAGAGAGCAGCTTCAAGTGAAACTGCCAGATCAGTTAACAAAATCCTTTGATGAGGGAAAACTGGTTGGCTCAGTTGTTAAATGAGGTCCAAGCTGGCAGAGTCATCGTTCAGATATGTGATGACCTCCTCTTCCTCCACCCTTCAGTTATAATCCCTCCATTTTACCACCTTTTTGGTGAAATTTTCAAGCTTATGAAAGGAACATACTGCTTTGTGTCTAATCATGGTGATTGTCCTTTAATTGGTCTTTTTTATATTAAATTTGTTCTTAAATTTTTCTATTTTTCTATATAAAGAAATATATATTACATTTAAAAAATTAAGCTCCATGCAATATTTCTCGACAAATTTATTTTGAAAAAAAGGAGTAAAATGCCTAATCCAGCAATATTAAAAACATGGGAAAAAAAGGCTGGAACTGCCCTTTGAAGTGGATCCACACTATAATGTAATGGGCTGGTCTGTGGGTCAATTCATTCCTGTCCATCCAGTTTCTCCCTTTCGATTCTGTAGTTTTTGCTTTGTAGCTTACAGACAGACAACCAACCAACAGACACAGGTGGAAACATGATGACCTCCGGGGAGTAGATTATTTGTAAGACACACAGTTCAGACACTAATATTCAGATGACACAACCAGCCTACGTTTCTTTGTGTTTTAGTTTGATTTGAATGGAGAGAGTTGCTGTGTTCGTTGATCTAGAGCTTCATTCTTTACACAACACGCATTTGAATAAGCCTACAAATACTCTAAACAAACACAGATGGACTTGGTAGTATAAAAAGACACTTGCTTGTAGAGCAGCTTCATACTTGTTGTGATTTGATGTCTGGTGTAGATTCAGCTGCCAACATACATTGAGAATGTACGAGACAAGCTGGCGGAGAACCTACATGAGCTGTGGGCTGTGGCCAAGATCGACCAGGGGTGGACCTACGGAGATGTGAGTAACAATATCAGGCTGTTCATTGACATGCTGTAGTGAAGGGACAGCCAGTGCAGTAATCTGTAGTCCCTCACTTCTTTTTTTTTTTTTTTTAAGGAATTTTCCGCCAGTTTTTCCAGTTGCATTGAAACAGCTTTCCATTTCTTTACTGTTCTGGTATATGGCCTTTTTGATCAGCATGGCTGTGTTTGTTTTTATTTCATTGCTGCATTTTTATTTTTAGTGGGAAGAAATGAAGGGGTAAAAATAGTTCAGCAGATGTCAGAAATCTGGCTCAGAAAAAAAAGAAATTAGGATATATTTAAACATGAATGTATAGGTAGTTTCTTGTTGGATCCAAGATGTCACAGTGACAGTGTCGGAATGAAATGAACAGAAATGGGGCTTTATATGCAAAGAGCAGTAATGTACAAGCTAGGGGTGGGAGGCGGAGTGAAGATACGAAACTATTTTCATACGTGATGTGAAAGATGGACAAGTAAGAAGACAAGAAGACAATGGTTGCTGTCTTGCAAGGTTGAAGTGATGAAGGCAAATTAGTTGAGAATGACAGGATTGTGAAACAGACCACCGAATATGATTTAGCCTAAGAGTTTAAGCAAGCAGACTTTTGAGTATATGATTATATTAATCAGATGAATGTTTATTTAAATGATTTGTTATTGATTGAAATCAATGGTTACAAAATTTTGCTGAGTTCTGAACAAAAGGTGTCATCCCTAACTGAATGGTGAATGCAATATTTTTCAGAAAAAGATACAATGCAGGTGAATCAGTGACATTGGTTTGCACATATGGTCTGATAGATTTATATTGAGTGTAAATCTCGGTTCTGTTGTTTCCATCGGCCTTCCAGATGCCCTCCCCATGGCCTTGTCAGTGGAATATGTTTAGTTCAGAGTGCGGTGAATTCTACCACTGAGGTTGCATCTTACAATACAGCAGCTCGTAGTGGTATTGCAGCTGGTCTCTTTTGCCCTTAGACATATGTTCAGTTATTTTTCTTTCAATCAGAACCGTGACTCTCAGCGCAAGAAGAACCCATCGCTGACCACTTTGAACGTCTGCCCATGTCTGAGAAGAAATATGTCATCACGGTGGCTTATGAGACTCTCAGGTAGGATGGTGCATTGATAGTACATAAACAGGCATGTTGAAGAGAGACAGTTGTTTTCTTCTTAGTAAGTGAGATTGATTGCGGTTTGGATCTCTGTGTGTGTGATCTGTTTTTTAAAAAAAAAAACAATGGCGTACTCATGTAAAGGATGCAGGAGGATCTATCATGCATACCATTTTGTTTTGTTTGTTTGCTTTTATGTCAGTTTAAAGTCTCACCCTAGACTATGAATTGTGTAATCTGTACATAATAGTTATGCTGGTATGATGTTTTCCTTTCATGACACAACAATTTGTGTTTTCCTGTTTGCTGGTCATCCAATCAAACCAGCTTGTCCACACCTGCACCATTTTTGGATGCCAGGATTAGTTAATCATAGATGCTTCTTGGCATGAAGGAAAAGGGATTGGTAGGAGAGAGATGTTGGAAATAGGTGGTTGAGTCAGCAGCAGCACACCCTCAGAAGCCTTGATGCTGTGGATTTGAAAACAGTGTTGCCAAGGTATCAACATGATGGAGTTTCTGTTCACAAGTACTGACTCTGAATAGAGACTTCACTATGCGATCAACACTTCCGGCAAGCAGTTGCTTCATTAGGTTGGATGTGTTTGCCTGCCTGTCATCAAGTGGAACCATGACAACATATCCTGATTTTGAGATGTAAAAGAAAATGACCAATTTGCTTCTAGTCTTCTTCCTGTTCCAACTGTACAGGAGAGGGTAAAAAAAAAACAAACAAATAAAGGAACAATAGCTTTTTTTCAGGGTCAAACTCGTAAACTTTTCTTTGAAAATCAGCTTTTTGTGTGTTTAGTCATGTAAATAGGAGAAAAGTGGTAGATGCACTTCCGGGCTGTAAAGTGCGCCAGTATGAAAACCGCACCCTCCAGATTTGTCAAAAGTTTCAGAAGAAGATATAAAGCCACATCAACTTAAAACATATGAGCCATATCAAATTAATAATCTGCAATGAATTAGCAGTTAAAAGTGGTACATCAAGAGAGTGGTGCAACACAGTGCAGATCAGCCCTTTGTATTCTTTCGCATAAGAAGCACCAGTTGTGAATATGTCGCAGCTTTCAGCTGTCTGTGTCTCTGGAACCAGTGATGAATCAGCAACATTGTGATGCGAAGTTGTCTTACTAAGAGTGGAAATGTATATGACTGAACTGTTTTTACAAGGAAAACAAACTTTTCTTTTAAATTGCAGATGCGCAGGTTCTGTTGAGCAGTGACAACAGCAGTATAGGTTTAAATTTTCCAGAAATGCCAGATGATAATTTTTGGAAATATAACTAGTGACCAGGTTAGTGAGATGATTTATTGTGACTTTTGCTTGGAAAGAAGTTTTGTAGAAACATTGGAGATTGTAATAATCGGTGAAGGTGACTTGGTTCATATGAACATCTCTATCAGTTGTCAACTTCCGGTGTTGGTGAGTGAACAGCATCTGCTCAAGTGTGAAATAGTAACTTCGAAACATCAGACCTTACTTTCAGAAAAATTCATGAATAGGCCACTACCAGTGTTGCAGTGTGTGGGGTGAAAGTCAAGGGAACAAAATTAAAATCCACTTGTAGCTGGGAAATAAAGTTTCAGTTTCAGTTTTGATTTCATCAAGGAGGCGTCACTGCCTGCGGACTAATCCATATACGCTACACCACATAAGTTTTGAGATCACACTGTGTATGATTTAAAGCTGATGGATAAATGAATTAATAACTAAGATGAGAGAATTTAAGAAGGGGGTCTGGTGGTTAGGAGTTAGCAGATGTCTGCTGGGAAATAAAGACAGTCTTGAAGCTAGGCTTCAGACTGACACTGATGTCTTTGTTGTTAAGTAACTGATGTTCCAGCATTAGATGACTGAGACAGGGTCTGGAATTTCAAAATTTTTTTTTTTTTTTTTTTGCTGTGTCCCAACCTCTGCGCCACCTCAGAGGCAGTGCACCCACGCTGCTCATTCCGACCCCCCCCTCCACAGCCACAGCCCAGTCGGCCCCGCCGCAGCCCCGGCACAGGCAATCCACAGGGAGCAGTCAATGTCAAGTCGTCAAGAGGCAAACCACCGGAGGAGTCACTGCACTGCCGCCGAGTCACTTCAGTGGTGTTCAGTGGCACCTGTTCTGATCTAACATACGCAGGACACCACCTACTAAGCCCCTACTGACGACAATAATTGCTTAGTCGCGGAGCCGGCGTGAGTGAGCTCTCCCTCCGGAGGGCGCCACCACGTCCGTCCAACGACAGCCTCCATGGACTCGCCGATACCGGTGACCCCGACAGACCCAACCAAGGCCACAGACGTGGAGAGGACATCGAAACTGAGGTCACCATGAGAGCAGGGCATGAAGGGCCACAGAATTTGAGACTTTTTTTTTATGCTGATCGATGAGAATGAGGATGATTATGATGATGCTACGGATTTCCATTTCGGTCTGAGACTACATGACAGGGCTGTACTCTACGCTTCCTTTCATAATATATCCCGGCGTCAACCAGGCCCCGAGAGATACAGACACCTGCAGTGTTGGTCAAGAAATTTGAGCAACACTCTCAGAAACGCATCCATTCAGTGGATGAAACTCGACTGTGTGGTCCCAGTCTTCCCAGCTGAGTCCGCAGCAACTCAACTCTGGGTAGGAGCCGGTCGGGGCAGAAAAAACCCACATGACTTCTGATGGGATTCGAACCCACGACCTCCCAGCCGGGAGTCCGCGACGCTAACCACTTCGCCACGGCGGCTGGTCTGGAATTTCAAAATATAATTTTCCAGGACTGGAAAGTCATAGAACTGTGATTTAAGTCCTGGAAAATCATTGAATTAAGAATGAAGTTGTTAACAAATACAAACACCAATTGGTACATGTGTGTCCGTGCGAAAAAATTAAGTAAACATTTAGCCATTTTTATACTCATCACTGAAGGGTCCCGTGGTAACAGGATACTGTTTGAAAAAAAAAGTCACCTTGAAAACGTACAGGAACATTCAGGGTGTCGGACATTATGGGACACTATGGAAACAAGTTAATACACAGCATTACATGTAAGGATCATGTAACTGGGTGGTATGGCATGATTGTCTTATTCAGTATTATGCTGTTACTGTAACTGTGTGGAAATGATGTCTGTGTTTAGAACCCTTCTCTGGCTTTGGGCTATCACATTGCCATCAACCAGCAGCAGCAGCAGAACAATCGCCTGAAAATGCTGAAGCTAGGAAACAAGTAAGACACAATGTGCCTTCATTCCATTTTACATGGGATTGATCCATTGAAAGGACATCATATGATGGGGAGGGAAGGTGTGTGTGTGTGTGTGTGTGTGTGTGTGTGTGTGTGTGATGCATATGTTTGGAGGCATGGTGGAAGGGAGGGGGGATTTGTGTGATGATGGAAAGTGTCTTGTAAACAGTTGGATAGGCTGAAAGGTGATGTGAAGTGTTTGAGACTAAAGTGTTGAAATATGCATGTGTAATCATCTTGAACTGGCCTCAACATTTTTGTTTTTCTTTAACCTATACCACTAATAAATATATCTTTAGTAGTGTTACAGTGTGAGAAAATCATGACAGGTTGGGAAAATGTCAGAATAGATGTAGAATTTACTGCTTTCAGTTCAGCTTTTCTTATTCCACATGCAGTCAGAACATCTCAGACATTGCTTTACCTATCCAAAAGATTTGAATTTCCAATCCTTCTCTGACATTTTGACATCGACCTGAAAAAAAAAAAAATCACAAACCTAATTATACGCTTCCTTTGCTTCTTTCAAGATTTACCTCCAGTTCATGTATTCCTTCTGATTCAAGACTGATTGTTAGAATTTGTGGAGTCATGATTGAGAACTTCCTCGTTAGTCATGTTCTGACCCCACCTGACCTGTGTGTAGCTACCTGCAGAGCAACGGCTACAAGCCCAGCCCGCTGGACTTGTCCACTGTGACACTGAACGAAAACTGGAAGAGCTGGTGGAACTGCTGGCAGAGAACACCCACAACGTCTGGGCCCGCGACCGCATCAAGAACGGCTGGACCTACGGCCTCTTTGAAGTGAGTGGTGCTCTGCAGTCTTTCTTCACTCCATCATTGCTGTGTGAAAATTACACAGGTTGAATTAATGGTAACAAAAGCATGTTTGAAGTTAATAGAGCCATGTAATCTTTATCAGTGTTATTCTTTGTCATCTGCTCTTTTAATTACAAAGCATGGAGAATAACTGGATTTAGTTTGAATGTAGTTGAACTGTGCAGTTTTGTCATGTTTTCTCATGCATATGGTAACTGGTTCCAGTCTTGACACAGACAAGTCTCTGGGGATGGTCAACAAAAATAAAGGGGAGGGGGAGGGGAGGGGGGGAAGGGGGTAGAGGGAAGGAAAAATAGAAGAGAGCCCAAGAAGAAGAAGAAGAAGAAGAAATTAAATTAAATGTGTAGGCTGATCACCAGTAACCATTTCTGCTCCAGGACCACATCCACAAGCGCAGTCCTCACCTGGTTCCCTACAGCAAGGTAGATGAACACATCAAGAAAGCCAACAGGTAAATGACCAGTGTTTGACATGCAAGCTGTCATAGAGGTTACCTGGAAGACAACCAGTTGTATATACAGTCCGCAGGATTGAGCAGACTGAAAAGCATAGACAGAGAGGAATGGAAACAGAAAGAGAGTGACAGAAAGAGAGATGGAGACAGTAAGAGGGAGACAGGCACATTTAGAGAGAAACAGAAACCAAGAGAGACAAAAACTGACAGAGAAATACACAGAGAGGGAGAAAGAGAGAGAGGGGAGAGAGAGAGAGACAGACAGACAGAAAGAGACAGACTGACAGAGAGACAGAAGCAGAGAGAGAGAGAGAGAGAGAGAGAGATACAGAGCGAAAAAGAGAGGAAAGGAGATGGACAAAGACAGAGAAACACAGATGCAGAGACGAGAGAGAGAGAGAGAGAGAGAGAGAGAGAGAGAGAGAGAGAGAAATAGAGACAGAGGTGATTGTTGTACAATTTGTACCTACCGGCAAGCAGGGTGTCTCTCACAACATAGGGGCCAGCTGTGGCACAGCCAGTGTCACTCTGGCACACTTTTCCTTTCAGTTCATTTGTACATGGCAGAGGCCATGGTCATTTTCAGACAATTATTATTCTTTGTTAGAATGTGCATTGATGCATCTGCTGATTGAATTGACTTTGCAGTGCATGTCAGATGTATGGAGTCAGATGATGTGATGTTTGATGGAGCTATCGATCTTTTGACATTTGATTGTGAAGTGCTTGTCTAATGCATGTCAGAACAGATTTTTGGTATTCAACACACAATATGTAATCTTTGTGTGTCATAAAAAAAAGTCGGTCAGTAATTACAAAGCTATTACAAAAAGGGATGAATTTTTATCATCAGTTAGAGTCGATATTAGTTTGCATAGTTTCATCTGATATTTTGTTGATGAAGTGAAAAGAGAAGGATATAACAGTGTACTAAAGACGGCTGACCAAACTGTGCTTGCAATTTAAAAGATGGAGCAGATCTGTTTATTGCTAAGGACAACCAAAAAAAAAAAAAAACTGAGGAAAGTGCTCAACTTGCATAATGAAAACAAAAAAAAACTTCAAAAACACAAGCAGAAGAAAGCAATTAAAAAAAATCACCTTTGACTGTACTTGATTATACAACTGCCCAGCATTTGATTTTTGTATATTAGGCATGGATATGTTACTTATAAACCTTTCCTACACTGTTCTTGTACTGTGCAAAATGTTGCACAATTCGTGAACTTGAAAAAGCCAAAGGTTCAGTAACCCAGTCTGTGACTGTATGTCTTTCTGTTTGGAATCCACTTCCATACAAACAAAGTCAGTGTTGGCAAAGTGGACTGTAGGCAGAAAGAAGCTGAATCAGAAACCAGTTGGCTGAAACGCTGTCTTTGCCAAGTGACAGAGATACACAAAGTTTTGCGCAGCATGAGAACTGAGCAGGAATAGGAATATGGATTGCTTGTAACATACATAATTCTCTGTAATGTGAAGAATGTATCCCAGTCGTATTGTGTTGTGTGAAGTGTGTGTGTGCGTGTGCGTGCGCATGCATGTGTGTGTGCGTGCGTGTGCATGTAAAATATGAGAGAGAGAAAGAGCATTGTGTCTGTGCTTATGAGTATGTACATGTCATCAGGGACACTTCCAACGAGGCAGTGAGAACCCTGATTGCCTACGGGTACACCATTGAAGCTCCGACCAGTGAAACTGGGGAGACTGGTATGACAGGTGTGTGGCTTCACTAACAACCTCCTCCTCTTTAACCAGCCTTTTGGCGCTTCATTAATGCCAGGACAGCGTCTCAGGCTGGGCTAGTCACCCGCTGATGAAAAAGCTTGTGCTTTGCTGACAGACTTGACAAACGTTGGCAGCATACCTAGAGATTCTTAGGATTCTAATAGGGATTTGGCTGGATGGCCACATCTGTCTTGTGAAGGCATATGTAAAGATAAATGTTAGGAAATGGTGATTAGTGGTGTAATGTGGGAGAGGCTTTTTGAGAGATAAGAATTGCAGGAAATGTTGTGGATGCAGTATGTTGTATACCTGGAAGAATGTAATGTTGAAACGTGATGCAGGTAGTGGAAAGGCTATGTTGATTGAATACTACATGATTCCCAGATGTATGATCTCAGATACTTTCCCATTAACTTCCCCTAATCATTCCCAGGCACACTTATTCCTGCCTGCAAACATACAAATATGGGGCCACACGCATGAATGCATGCATGCAGGCATGTGTCACCCCCACATATGCACACGCTGGCACACATTGCATTATCCCGCACAGCACTTGCACATACACAAACACGTTTGTGCAGATGGAAGCGTTCATGCATGTGCTGATCAGTAGATGTTCATATTCAGCCATGTACTCAGCAGGCATGGGATTTTTTTTGCCAGTCAGCAGATTCTTGCTGTCCATTCTAAACTTCCGCTGAATTTTTGTTTTTCCGCTGTTCTTCTGTCTCCCCTTCTCCTTGTCCCCTCCCCTGCCCTCCCCCTTCTTTACCTCTTTCCCCAATATATATGATAAATATATTTGAGAAACCTCATTTGTTGGACTGTGATAAATATGTTTGAGAAAGCTCATTTGTCGGACTATGATTAATATATTTGAGAAAGATTATTTGTCGGACTATGATAAATATATTTGAGAAAGTTCATTTGTAGTATCAATTGGTCTTTTATTGAGGCCTGTAGCTATGGTACATGGGAACTACTTTCGCTTTGTCCCAAGGTTAAGGGCACAAAATAATGTCCATATTGAACTTCCACTGAATGTTTTGTTTTTCTGCTGTTCCTCTGTCTCCCCCTCTCCTTGTCCCCTTCCCTGCTCTCCCCCATCTTTCATCCTTTTCCCCGATACATATGATAAATATATTTGAGAAAGCTCATTTGTGGGATCAGTTGGTCTTTTATTGAGGCCTGTGGGTACATTTCATGGGAACTACTTTTGGTTTGTTCCAAGAGTAAGGGCACAAAATAGTTGATTTGTTCAGAGAGAGAGGGCTGTAAAAATATTCAACCTGGTGGCAAGGAAACAAGTATTTGAAAGTGAGAATGGGTGGGCAAGACTGTGAGTGGTTCACAAGCTGAAAGCATGGTCCATAAACTGGACCAGGATGGTTGAGCAGTCATTGCTTTATGTTGCTGTGAAATCAAGATCTGCTGTTGTGGCTTTGTAGATGTCAGTGCTCACACGATGTGCCAAACCTTATGTCCAGTGCAGAAGCAGTGAAAATCGACAAGCTCTGCAGATGAGCACTACGTTAGATAGTGCTACCTTCAGTTACATATTTCATATGACTTTGAGCTAATTATGGTATATATAATGAGAGAACAACCAAAAGAAAGAAAGAGAGAGAGAAAAAAAAAAAGAGAGAATAAACAAAAGCTATAAATATTGTACAAATTCTGAAACCTCCTCAGACAAATTCTAAAATGGCTCCAAAAAAGAAAACCTCTGTTTTCTCCCTTTATAGCAAAATCCCATGCCTGACTCTGATGTACGAACACATGCGCACATATGCACGCACACTCAATGCAGGCATGCTGATCCCCCTTCTTAGCTGAGGCCATGTTTTTTTTTTTTTTTTTTGTTAGCATTTTGTGTTATGTTCACATTTCTAGGTCATTTGTCTCGTATCATCTCTTTCTGTTCTTATTATTATTTTAAATTTTTCAGCCTGATCACTTCCATGACAAAACTGGTAGTTAGGCATCAGCATGATAGATGAGAATAGCTGTAGAATTTAGAAAGAATGATGATAGATGAGAATGGTAGTAGACCTTAGAACGTGATGTTGATGCCTGTTTTTTTTTCACCCCTTGCCTGCCAAAGGGAGCAAACTTCAGAGCAGGTTAGCAGCTCTGGGGTTCAAAACAGGTACAAAGCTTCTGCTGGTGCAGCTGTTGGGTAGCACTGTTGGGTAGTGGCTCTGGCTCCGTCCATATGTCTGTATGCTGATGGCTCTGGCTTTGTCCTTGTCTGTGTCTGTTGTTGGCCCTGTGTTCTTGTTTTATGTTTGTGGATGGCTCTGGCTCTAACCTTGTCTATGTCTGTTGATCGCTGTGTGCCCTTTACATTGTCTGTTGAGAGTCTTTTGACTCTGTCATTGTCTATGGTGGCTCTGTGTCCTTTCATTGTCTATTGATGGGTCTGCGTCTTTGTCATTGCCTATTGATGGCTCTGTGTCCTTGTCATTGTCTGTTGGTGGCTCTGTGTCCTTGTCATTGTCTGTTAGTGGCTCTGTGTCCTTGTCATTGTCTATTGATGGTTCTGTATCCCAATCTCTGTTGATGCTCTGCATCCTTGTCATTGTCTATTGATGGTTCTGTATCCCAATCTCTGTTGATGCTCTGCATCCTTGTCATTGTGTATTGATGGCTCTGTGTCTTCATCATTCTGTGTTTATGGCTTTGTGTCCTTACCATTGTTGATGGCTGTATGTTCATATCATTATCTGTTGATGGCGATGTGACCCTATCATTGTCTATTGATGGCTATGTGTCTTTGTCATTCTCTGTTTATTTATGGCTTTGTGTCCTTATCATTGTTGATGGCTGTATGTCCTTATCATTATCTGTTGATGGCGATGTGACCCTGACATTGTCTATTGATGGCTCTGTGTCTTTGTCATTGTCTGTTGATGGCCGTGTATCCTTGTCATTGTCTGTTGATGGCTGTGTGTCCTTGTCATTGTTTGTTGATGGCTGTGTGTCATTGTTGATGGCTGTGTGTCCTTGTCATTGTTGATAGCTGTGTGTCCTTGTCATTGTTGATGGCTGTGTTGTTGTGGTCTGTGTGTCGTTGTCATTGTCTGTTGACGGCTGTGTGTCATTGTCATTGTCTATTGATGGCTGTGTGACCTTGTTATTATCTATTGATGGCTGTGTGTCCTTGTTATTGTCTGTTGATGGCTGTGTGTCCTTGTCATTGTCTGTTGATGGCTGTGTGTCCTTGTGTCATTGTCTGTTGATGGCTGTGTGTCCTTGTCATTGTTGATGGCTGTGTGTGTGGCTGTGTGTCCTTGTTATTGTCTGTTGATGACTCTGTCCTTGTCTTAAGCACCGGTGTTGGTTGTGCTGGTGTACTACTGACTTTGGATACTCCGGGGTCAAAGGAAGCTTGCGTGTTAACCTTCTAACTACCTGCTGTTTTTGTATTTACCAATTTACTTTGGAAAATATGAAAAACAGTAGAGGTCAGATACTGAAACCAACCCCCATCCTCCAATTTTACATCTAAATCATACCAAATTTTTTGTATAAAAATCAAAAAGTGGATGTAGTTTGGCGGCGAATGTGTCAGTTTTTTTGTGTTGATAGCGTTTATAACCTACCATGGTGGTCATATAACCTCTTTGTGGTAAATGCAGAAATCCAACTGTATTTGTGAGTGTTGATTGGTCTTCTAAGACTGCCACTGAAATCAGAAGCAAACCGTGCTCTGCTTTCTGAGCTGTATTATTGTATTTGCAGCCCTGGTGATGCTGAATTGTCCACAGTGGTGTTGAACAGGCAGTCACCATTCACTGTCACTCATCGTTGCACTCAATTGAAGACACGAAATATTGTTTTTTATTGGAGGGAAAGGGTAGCGGAGCAGAGGGAATGGCGATTCGATCCACATTCACAATGGTGGCAACTTCAGCAGACAGTACTGTCCTCAAATGGTGTGTCTTAACTTTAAAACTTCACAGATAACCCCTGTGGGAATGAAATGTAGGGTCAGTCAAGAAGGGCAGAAAAAGGCAGATGGCCAGAGTATGGTGTAATGGTGGTTAAAAGGTTAACACACATATTTCTGTACTGTAGAACAGTTCGGCCCTGTATCTGAAATATCCTATATGTTTGCTTCAATGGCTTTTACACAGTTTTTGTTTTTCATATTTTTTTTTATATTTCATGGTGACACAGAGGGAATGGGATGAATAGCATTCTGTTAGCTCTGAAGTGTGAATGTGTTTCCCTGTTGTCAGTTTTGCTTTTAAAACCAACAGAAATGAATGTGTCTCTCTGTTGTCAGTGTTGCTTTTAAAACCAGCAGGAATGACGTCAGTACTAGGTACTGAAGGTATCTCCAGAAAATACTTGGCTGCTGTGTGCTCACTGAATGTTCAGGGACATACTAAGGTATCTAGAGAAAATCACGAATTCCCTGCGTCATACTCGACCAGCCTGACCGATTCGCTGTCATACTTACTTAAGAGGTCCAGCTCTCCCAATTCATTTTAGGGTTATATGGTAGTAGTGCAGGCTGAAAATTGCTGAAATCTCTATGCAAACCTCTGAAATAGATTTTGTTTTTCCTTGTTGTTGTGCTTAGGCAAAGTGTTTCAAAGGAAAAGAATTCTTGTATTTGTTTTTCTGTTTTGGTTACAGTCTGAGTTTGGGTGAACCAATTCAAACAACTTGTTGAGAATTTTAAGCAAATTGTAGAGTACTCTAAAAACAGTGTTTGAAAAGTGGTTCTTTACAACAATTGAACAAATTGTTTCATAGTCTTATGTATAGTGCGGCATTTAGCAGTCACTGGATAGTCACTGGATAAGAAAATTAGAAACGCAATATCATATCTGGGGATATATAGTTTTCGTTCTCAGAAATGTAAGAATAAGACTAGCTTCAGTGACATGTTTAAACAGATAGGCAAGAGTGTGTCTGTGTGTGCGCGTGCGCACGCACGCACGCACACACACACACACACACACACACACACACACACACACACACACACACACACACACACACACAAACACACACAGAGCATGTATGCATGTTCATGCATGAGTGCACACACACACACACACACACACACACACACACACACACACACACACACACATACACACACTATAACTGGTCTGGTATCACTTAATGTGAAAAGAATCACACACACACACACACACACACACACACACAGAGTCACAGAGCAACACATGCACACAAACACAAATACAGGTATGCATTTCTCTCACTGTAGCTTTCAGCCTGAGCTGAAAACACTGATGGTAGGAAATGGAATACATCACAAAGCACATTAGAGAAAGCAGTATCTTCATTGTTTTGAATCTCTTTGTTTTTTCTCAGTGATAGGAAGTTAATCTGTTTTTCGGGAGACATCTTCAGTTGCATTTAATTCGCATAGTGTAGTGATGAATGGGCCAACTGTCTCATGTGTGTGGCTTTGTTCTAGTTGTGTTCTGTTGTTATTGTTGTTCAGCTGAAATTAGACGCCAGAATGACATGGAAAGAAGGGGGATGTGTAAGTACCAAGGCGTTGCCCTGCCCACCCCCCCTCCCATGCTGCTTTCCCCCACCCCTTGCTGTAGGTAGTGTGTGTACTTGTCTTTCATCCTGATACCGCTGCATGCAGCATACAGCTGTGTCTCAATCCCTTTTTTTCTGACTGGCTTCCCTGGTGGTTTTCAGTCAGTTTGAAAAGGATATACTTGGAACAGTGCTGTGAGCATTACGCGTTCAGGTCATTACTGAATTCATGCCATGTCTTTCCATTTCCCCCATTGCCCTGCTGAGAAACCCATAGGATTACGATCCTCTGCTTCCGGTGTGCTTGTGTGGTAATGTTGTGATAAGAGATACACCATGCGATCATCTCTGTTAGTATTGCCATGTGTGTAAGGAAACTTGGACCGGCACTATGCATGAGCCCCTGTGTGTTGATGTGATGATGAGATCATTGTCCAGCAAGAAATTCTAGTTCTGCACTAGTTTTATTCGTGAAATTCGTGAAATTCTGTCCTCCAAATACTTCATTAAAGGCAGGGTTAATTTTCTGTAAGTCATCTGCCAAGATGGTTTAAAGCAGTTTCATGTGTGTATTTTCATCCCAAGTAAGTGGTAGTAAACTATCTTTACTGTTAGGGTATATCATGAAAAGGAAATATTTTCATCCAAATAAGTGGTTGTCAACTAATCTTAAAAAGTGTATGTAATAAATCTGCTAAACTTGAGCAAACAAATCACAAGACAAAACATGAGGCTTTTTGACCTCTTAGGTCTTCTTATGGCAAGATAAACAACACTCAGGATGGTTGTAAACTATCTTTAATGCTGGGATATATCATGAAAAAAAGCTGAGAGTGAAGTGTAGTGGTGTAGTCTGGCATCAAAAGGGACATCGTCCTTGTCACATCAATGCACATTGTTTCTCATACATAACAAGTTTAAGGTCTTATGGGCCATTCATGCTGTGTGCTGTCACAGTGACCAGGGCTTTGATTTCCCTTATACCTGCCTAGTGAGACTGTGTCATGGAGACTGTAAGATGGACGTAGGGTTATCATTCTTACCGGCTACAAACTCAATAACTTTTATTGTTAAAAGGGGTGTAGTAAGTGGTGTCCTGCGTATATTTGAACTGAACAAGCTCCACTAGACTGTGCAGCAGTGCAGTGCCTCTTCTGGTGAGAGGTAGCAGAGAGTGAGACAAGAAAAAAAAAAGAGAAAAGAAAGAAAAAGGGATCCTGCACCCAGACGAAATCCCAAATTACTTTGATCACTGTTTTACACAGCTGATGAACACATAGAGAGCATGATAGTCCAGACTAGAGTGGCTTTGTCCAGGGATCTGGGTTGGGTAGAAAGGGGTGATCATGGAGGAAACTCTCACTTGGAAAAGCCACCTGAACATGGATGTGGATTTGGAGGCCACCTTGATCCTCATAGACTGTGAAGCACGATCATAGTCAGGAATCTAGAATATTTAGTCCTTTGACCTCTTTTGGGACACAGAAGAGGAACAGTTACAAAATGGATGGTTTAACTGCTGAGTGAAATGTTACAAGTCGGTCAAATAGAGTTGGTGATTTACCAAGTGACAGAATATTTCACAAGCAACAGTTTAAAGCAAACACTTTGTGATTTAAACTTGGAGAAATGAAGAGGACCTCACACTGACCAAGAGATCTTTATAAATTTACCGCATTTCATATGGTATCCTTTTGTATTAAAAGCAGATAAACAAATTCACAGTAACAGGGAAACGTTTGTTTCCACTAAGGTCAAGATATATGAGGATCTTGTAATGTCATGATCACCCTAGGTGAGAAGAATACCAAAAAGCACTTCTTATAAAACTGTGAATACCATAGAGAGAAGGGAGGGGGGGGGGGGGTTAGATAAAGTTTGCAGAGCAGAGCCTATAGAGCTGTGAGATATATAACAAATCTTGTACTACCATGAGCATCGTAGGTGAAGATATATGCAGGTATTGTCATACCATGAGCATCCAAGGTGAAGATATGTGCAGATCTTGTAGTGCCTGGAGCATCCTAGGTAAAGATATGTGCAGATCTAGTTAATCTGTGAACACCTTGGATGAAGATATTTGCAGATCTTGTAGTGCCTTAAGCACCCTACAAGCCATATGTATCAGTATATGTGGAACATCAGTCATAATCATATAGCAGAATATGTAGTGGATGTCAGTATTCAGTGTTAGGGAAACACAGACAGATCCAGCAACTATGGCTCTTGAACATTTATTTTGGCTGTGTAGATAGCAGGGTTAATAAAAACTGCAAGATTGAATTGTCAGGCTTGAGCATGGAGACTTTAACTGATCAACAAATGAAAGAAATATGTATAGATGACTGGTGGTGGGTATACACATCTTTGATAAAGGTGCTAAACTAATTTTCATGATGGATTCCTTTGCTGCCTGGGTAAACAAGGTTTCCATGAAAGGGCCCTCTGCCATCCTGTAATGAGTGTGCTGGCTGCAGAAGAAATGGAAGAGAGCATGGTGAAAAGATGGGTTATGTAAGAGATGTGAGGGATGGGAGGAGGCACCTGCAGTACAGTCATCCCTATTTTGTTTCTGACTTACGAAAAAAAAGGCTTACCTAGGTTTGATAATTGACGTAAAAGTACAAGTGTGAACAGTATTGAAAATTTGTGAACTGTAAAACTGCCTCCTTTGTCCCCTCCTCTTTACCCCCGCCTCTCCTTCTTCCTCAAACAACACACGCACGCATGCACGCATGCACACATGCACGTATGTATGCACGCACATTTCTTTACCATAGTTGAGAAACTGTTTGATTGATGTCATACTTTCAGTCAGTACCGTCTGGTTCTGATCGAAGTGGGGATGTGTTAGAACTGGCTAGTAACTTGTTGATGACATCCCTGCATAATTCTAGAATGTTTGTGGTTCTAGTTTAGACATTTTAGAAGTGGCCAGTGACTTATTGATAATACTACTGTGAAATTTTGTTTCAGATTGAAGTTCAGATGTGTAAGAGCTGGCTTATGAGTTGTTGATAATATGTCTATGTAATTCAGTGTATGATTAAAGTGGGGGGAGGGGGAGGGTATGTTAGAAGTGGCCATTGACTTGTTGATAATACTCTGTGTAATTCTGTTTGTGGTTGAAGTTCAGATGTGTTAAAATTGGCCAGTGACTTGTTGATAATACTCCAGTGTAAATTTGTTTGTAGTTTGATTTCAGATGTCTTAGAATTTGCCAATGACTTGTTGGCATTACCATTGTCTAATGTTGTTTGTGGTTAAAGTTTGGATGTGTTAGAATTGGCCAGTGACTTGCTAATAATACCCATGTGTAATTCCATTTGTGCCTGAAGTTCAGATGTGTTAGAATCAGCCAGTAACTTGTTGATAATACCCCAGGTGTTACTGTGTTTGTGGTTGGAGTGCAGGTGTGTTCAGAGTGGTTAGCTGATAATACCACAGTGTAATTCTATTTGTGGGTGAGGTTCAGATACATTAGAAATGGCCGTTGACATGTGTGTGTCTGTAAACTCAAATTGTTTTCAGTTATTATAAAAAAAACTGGTCATGTATGTATGTATGAGAGCATAAGCAGAGAGAGAGAGAGAGAGAGAGAGAGGGGGGGGGGGGTTTACTGTACCATATCCTTGTTGTACATTTATCAGTTACTGTGTGAAAGTATGAAGATTTTCAAAATACGGGCTTTTGTTATCTGACTTGTTTGAGAAGGTGCACAAACAAATGTTTTTCTCCCTAATTTTGTGTAAGTATGGTATGTTCTGTTTGGAGATGTCTTGAGGCTGGTTTCTTATTTGTTTTTTTTTTTTTTTTTTTATCTAAAGTTGAAGACAGGTCTGACCTCCACACACCCTTTCATTCCTTTTCTTGATCTGCGTGCTGAGCCGCCTGTCTGCTGCCTGTCCTTTCCTCTCTCTGCTGCTTCAGTGTGGATTGAAACATGGGAAGGAGGGTGTGCAGTTTTCTTGATGTGTGGTGCTTTGAGAGATTTCATCAACCACCTGCTTTATTAATCCATACTTGGGTATTGCACATTTTGTTTGATTTTTTTTTTTCTGATGAAGTGAAAGGAAATGAAAAGTAAGAAGAAAGATTGCTCTGACTTAGACAAGGTTGGTGATATGGCAGTCTGTTAATTTCATCATTGGCTGGGTTGTGAGGTTCAATGTTGGGTGTTGAAAGTTCTATAGAGTTATGTTGTTGACTGTTGGAAGCCCTGATGTGGTCTGCGTGGATGGCTGGGCTGTGAACAACATGACATAGAAAAGACTTTGTAATTGTGAATGAAGAAACTCATGCTGACTGAAACCAGTTGATAAGCAGATCAGGCTTTCCACAGACACGCATGCATGTGTGCACACATACACTCATGCACATATGCAAGCATGCACATGCACACTTGTACCTATTTGTGAGCGTGGGCATATCAAACACACACACATACTCACACTCAAACACACACACACACACACACACACACACACACACACACACACACACACACACACTCTCTCTCTCTCTCACGCACACACACTCGCACACACACACACACACACACACACACACACACACACACGCACACACACACACACACACACACACACACATACACACACACTCGCTCACTCCAGTGCATGCACATGTGCACATGTGCACACAGCACACACATACACATACACACACAGACATATGCACACAAACTTACCCCTCCCCCCACACATACACACTCACTCACTCACTCACACACACACACACACACACACACACACACACACACACACACACACACACACACACACACACACACACACACACTCTCTCTCTCTCTCTCTCTCTCTCTCTCTCTCTCTCTACACACCACACACACACACACACACACACACACACACGCACAAATGTAGTTTATGTATGAAACAGTAGCTCATTTATGTGTATATTTCTTTTAAACTTCAAGGTTCTCAGTGCCTTCATACTCTTCTTCTCTTCTTCTTTTTAAATGTATGTAACAAAATATTTCTGAATTAATATTGCTTTCCTGGAGCTAATGGTTCACCCTGACCAACTATTTGGAGTGATGTTAGTCAACAGTATTGCTACTGAAAGATATTTTACAATCTTTATTTGTTGTTGTGGTTGCTTCTGTGAAGTACAATAGGGAGGTGGTCGAGGTGATGGTGTTAGTCTTGTATGTGAGCTGTTCTGTTATTTGAATTGTCCATTCTTTTTAATTCCTGATGGTCAGCCCACGCCAAGGAGCCATCGGATACAGCTAGTCGCACACGCACTTACCGTGCTGAGAAAACCTATGCTGTCAGCAGTGGGAAATGGTAAGCAAGTGGTGGGGTATTTCTTCATCATTGTGGTTCCTCCTGTGTTGATGCATTCTGTCATTATGTCAAACTATTGCCGCTGTCATGACACATGCAAGAATATTTTGTTATCACTGGAAGAGAAACAAATGACACATTGCTTATAAAACAGCCAATATTTAATACATTGGCATGTTTTATGCAAAACACACACGGACATGCACTCGCGTGCACTCACACACCCACAGATGCACGCACGCACGCACGCACGCACACACCCACTCGCCCACCCACCTACCCACCCACACATGCACGCACGCACGCATGCACGCACGCACCGCACGCACACACACACACACACACCCACACACACACACACACACACACACACACACACACACACACACAAAATCAGCGTAGCTCTGATCAGCAGCACATACTGAAATAGCAGAACTGTTAAAGAAATAAAGTGCATGCAAAGATACAGCATATCAAAAAACTATGTAAAGCCTATGAAGAATGTAGCATTAAAACATAAAGTCATTGTTAGTCAGGTAGTTCATTACACAGTGTACACTGAAAAACAAACTGCCTTGAGTGTCGGGGTTTTTCTTTAGAAGCCTGTCAGTCTCTTGCTCAGGCTGCATTGACACACAACCATACAGTCAAGCAGAAGAGAGTTCAAACAAATCCCTTATCCATGCTTGAAGTGGAACATTGCCATATCATCAGGATCCCCCATCCCCACCCCCCCCACCCCCCCCCCCCCCCCTCCTTAAAAAACAAAAACAAAAACCAACCTTGGTTCGGTGCTTTGAAGTGGGATGACCTGATCTGAAAAGCTGCACATGATGCAGTGATGATCATCAAGTTTTGTGATCTTTTCCATTTGGTCACAATTGGTGTAAGCTTTTGTGTTTACTGACCACATATTTTCTATTTGTTAATGTAAATAAAGGCAAACAAAAACAACAACGAAAACAGGGGTGGAGATGGGGTATGAAGGGCTAATTTACTATTGCAGTTTTTGACCTTTTTCATTAAGTTCTCCCTCTACATTGCATGTGGTAAATTTCCTGCGGTATGTGTGTGCTGGCATGTATGAGAACAGGCATTGTTGCATGACAGCTGTTGTTGTGGATGGTGGCAGGTACTTTGAGGTGGAGACGATCACCCCAGGCTACATGCGGGTGGGATGGGCCAGAGCCAGTGCTGACGCCAGCTCTGAAGTGGGGGCTGATGCCGACTCCTACGGCTTTGATGGATATCTGGTACACACCTACAGTTCTGAGTTGTGTTCTGTGAAGTCTTGTCCTTGCTTACCAAACTATTAGAGAGCAGTCTTTTATCAGCATTAATCATCTTTAATCTGTTCATTTGTCAGATATTTGAATTGAAGAGGAAACAAATGATGAACATTGCCAGATGTTAGAAGTATGACTGCAAAATTTGGAAGTGTGAAGCAATGGCAATCAGGAATATCTGAAAGTGTTATGAGTTCAGAATATTTTTAGAAGGTCCAAAACAGTCTAGATAATCAGCCTGGTACATGGCTGTCGACTTTAAAACGGCTGTCGACCTTTATGGTTTAATTGTCATGATCAGGGATTCCAGCACGTGGGAAACTTGTTCTGATAATGATGATCGCTTCTGAGGCCATGGAAAAAGACAGGAAGGAACACAAGATTTGCCCTTGATTATTGTCAGTGACTGGAGGGTGTAGCAATGAGAGTGTGACCATATGTACAGTAAGTTTGCTTGCTTCTACCTGTTTAGTAATGTTTAGTTCACCATTCACTTCCAAAGTTTAAGAGGTCACCAGGATGTTTAAGGGCTCACACTTTATAACAGCTAGAAAGTATACTGAAAACATAAACACGCATACACTGACTGGCTCTCACATATAAACACACTCAGAAAGAGGCAGAAATGGACAACAAAAGAAGAGCAAATAGATGTTTTCTGGTTTTTTTTGTTTTTTGTTTTAATCTTTGGAAGACAGATTTCATAGACTATTAAGTCTCAAAGGCATACCTAGGGTTTGTGATAGCTTTAAATGATATTGTCATATTCAGTCTCAAAGGCATACTTCAGGTTTATGATAGCTTTAAATGATACTGCCTGATTTTTTTTTTTTTCTGTCCCCCACTCTAGGATTGATAATTTTTTTTTTTTTTTTTTGGTTTAATTATGCTTTGCTATTTGTCAGTTTTCCATAACATGTCCTGATGTGTTGGTGAAGAATTGTCAGGCAAGATAATAGAACTGTGAGGCAGCTGGGTTGTGAGCCGCAGTGGCAGAAGAAAGGACTTGGTCAGTATCTTGTATGTATCTTGTGACAGTGAGTGCGGCTTTGTTGCAGGCACGCAAGTGGCATCATGGCTCTCAGGAGGCATACGGCAAACCCTTGCAGAAAGGGGACATCGTTGGCTGCATGCTGGACCTACATGACAAAACCATCTGTGAGTTCTGTCCCCTTATTGAGTTGCTTTACGGTTTTGATTCACACATGCAAGAGAAGGTTAATATGTAAAGGCCCCAAGGTTGTTCAAGTGTGTGTGTGTGTATGTGTGTGTGTGTGTGTGTGTGTGTGTGTTATGTGTTTGTGTGAGTGTGACAGTGTATCTGTATTTGTATGTTTATATTTGCTTGTGTGTCTGTGTTAATATGTATGTGTGTCTGCGAGTGTGTATGTGTGCATGTCTGTTGTGTATAACATAGCCGCTAATCTGAAATGTTTACTCCAGAATATTGACAGCTATAGTGTCATCTCCTCTGTGTGTGTGTCCCCAATTAAGTTCAGGCTGTCTGTCCTTTGTTTCAGCCTTTTCACTGAATGGTGAACTGATGATGGACAGTTTGGGACAGGAGATTGCCTTCAGAAACGTGGAGGTGGAGAACAACACAGGTATGCTTCCCAAGAATTATTGTTTCTACAAAGACAGAACGATAGAAAAAAATAGAAAGATTGCCATTCCTTTCTTTGTTCCATGGCAAGATTTGGAAAGTTCACCATTAAGGAGAGTTTGTGTGTGCAACTGTTTTATCTTGACTAAGGTTGCCACAATGTGTCTTCAGGGACAGTGTCTAAACATGACACCAGTGTCAATATGTTTCGTGTTTGTGTCATCTATCCTGCAGGTGCTGAATAGCCTATTCTTCTCTGGAAGGTTGGAAGATGAAATAGGGTTTAATGTGCATGCAATATCTTTTATGCATGCTTTCATATGCATAACTTCAGTTTAAAGTCTTATCTGAAGGACTAAGGGCAGACTGGAGTCTGCATGGATTGAAAAACTAAAGAGAAAACCTCCTCCAACCTGACCAAGGGGGGAATTGAATCTCAGACCGTGGAACAAGAGTCTGACATCCTATTTAATTAAAAAGAAAAGTGGAAGAAAAAAAATCCCTATCTGCCTGATGACAGCAGTGAAGGATCAGAAGACATGAAGGGCAGTCAGGAGTGGACAGACCTCTCAGGCTCAGCAGGATCCTGGATCCTGTTGAGTCAGTTTCATGGGTGAAAATGCTGTTTTTCCCTTGAGAAGAAACTGTTAACTGTTGGCAGGTACTTCCTTTTTTCTTCTTTTTTTTTCCAGTAGAGTGTGCAAAATTCAAAGTTTCTATAACAGATATTCTGTTTTACTTAATCAAGAATTGTGTGATTGAGATGCTTAATTATTCACACAGGGTTTGTTCCTGCATTCACACTTGGAGCCTGGCAGAGGATCAAGTACAACTTTGGCCAGGTGGGTATATGTGAAAGATTTTTTTTTTTTTTTGTTTATTTTATCTCATGAATCTCATTCAGTGTAAATCATCAGTTCTTCTAAGGAAACTGAGAAATCTCTTTACCGCATGTTAAACAGTTATGGATGGAAACCTACTATGCTCTTGTTTTTACACTGTGACAGATCATGATATGAATTGCTTTTTCTGCTAGAGTGCGAACAGGGCTGTTGATATGTTAATGTAACCATGCATTACAGAGGCTGCTGTTGATCTTGATGTTACGGTATGGAGACAAAGAGAGAGACTGTAGTATTACAGTTGGAGACAAAGCTCTTGATATTACTCTATGGAGACTGACAAAGGCTTAGAGTTACTCTTGGGAGATCGACAAAGCTCTTGATGTTACTCATTGGGGATTGACCAACCATTTGTCATTACTGTATGGAGACTGACAGAGCTCTTAATGTTACACATTGGAGACTGACAAAGCTCTTTGATTTTGCAGTTCAGTCTCTGTCCAGTGAAATAGATAAATGTGATGTGTGGTCAGATGTATTACATGTGTAAATTGCTGTTTTCTAAGAGCATGGATTTGGGTCTTTCAGGACGTGAACACCTTGAAGTATTTTACCTGCTGTGGTCTGCAAGAAGGCTATGAACCATTCTGTGTGTAAGTTGGCCTGGCATTAACATATTTTGCATCCCTTTATATTTCTTCTTCTTCCACTTTTTCAATCCCTTTTTTCTGACTCTGTTGCCTCTCTGTTGTGTTAGTTGTTTGTATCTAGTTGTTTCTGGTAAACATATAAAATGTTTTTTGTTTTTTGGGTTTGGGTGTATTTTGATATAAAAAAAAGACCTTATGATGTATAGTCAGAAATTTTAAAGAGGACAGATTTTTTGTTATCACATAAAAAGGTGCATAAGATGACTAACCTCATGCTCAGATGTCTGCAGTGGTATTGCTAATATGTAATAATCCTTTGAACTTTTATATACCTTATTAGAAAGTCTTTGCCAAAATAGTAGTATGATGACACGTAAATGTGGCACAAAAATGTGCCCAATTTGAGGAGATGCCCGACTGTGCTTGGTTTTCATTGTCTTGAGTGTTGTTCGTCTTGCCTAAAGAACGCCAAAAAAGTCGAGACGTGTAGTGTTTGCCTTGTAATTTGTTTGTTTCCTTTTGTTCAGCAGTACAGTATGTTTTTTTTGTTAAAGTTTTTTTCCAATTTCCTCCTGCAGTAACCTCACTTAGAAACTGGGAGATTTTGTTTACATGATTTTTTTGTTTTGCATTTTTGTATATTTGTTTTTTTTTTTTGATTTTCTAATTTGTTTTGGTTAAAGAAGAGGAAATACTGACTTTTTGTTTTGAAAAGAAAAATTATGTTTGAACCATAAAAAGCATACAAACACATGTTTTTTTGGAACTTACTATCTTTGTTGCCTTTTTCAAGGATGATCAATGAAGCAAAGTATTTAGAAATCAGAGACAGATTTTGACTTTCCAAGACCCAGCTTTACCTTAACTTTTGTATGCATGATACTTGTTCAGAGAAATGATGAAGTAAGAGAATTGAGAAGGATGCTTCTGGCATGTTATCTGTAGTAAGTTAGCTGTGGAAATAGAAACTTTGTAATGAAAGCAGCTTTGTTTGGGGTGAAACTACCAATTGCCTGTTTTGGCACTCTTTTGTTAATTGGCAATTAATAGTTGCTCATTACATATTCTGTAGATGAATAATCAGCTCTGCTTTGAAGCATCTGTATACTTGGCTCCCTATTCTTTAGCTTTTCATCTACCTTCGTGATGTGAGCTGGCTGGGTTGCTCTTGGCTTTCCATCTTGCTTCACATTGAGAGCTGGCTGGAAAGCTGCCCTGAGTTTGAGACAGTATATATATCACCTGTGAGAAAGTGATCTTTTGTTGCCTGTGAGTTTGGATGAAATGTGTTTGTTTAGGAACATGGTGCGGCCAGTCACGTTGTGGTACGGAAAGGAACAACCGCTGTTTGACCTTGTTGACACCTCTCAATCTGACCTCCTCATTTCCCGCATACAGGGAGGGTAAGCAAGTCTGTGTTGGGTCTAGTGGAGGCAAAAAATTTTGTTAGTCCTTTCCTTTTTTAGGGAAGATAACTCTCCACTTTTCTGCATAATGCCCCAGCCCTGATGTGGCCCTTTGCAGTTGGCTGGACTATAAGCAGCATTACCTCCCCCCCCCCCCCCCCCTTTTTTTTTTTTTTTTTCTTATTAGTGATTTCCATAGAAAAAGAAAAAAAAAACACCCGAAGATGCTGGGGAGGACCCAGAGAAGCACTGTCTTCACCTGCCTTTAGAGCAGTCCTGTACCACCCTTGGAGGCCTGCGCTGTGTTGACGATGGGTACTGGCATGCGCAGGACACTCCATTAAGATATCAAGGGACATAACTGCTCCAGAACAGAGGTAAATCGGACTACAGGATGCAACTCATAACAGCCTTAAAGTAGCGTCCCCATGGGTGTACCAGCCCGTATTTCATGACTGCAGAGCCCACGGGCGAAAAACACCACCCTCCAGCTGTGTCGAGCACACTCCACAGACCCAACCACCCCTGTCCACGGACAGATGAAGACAGTGCCACTCCAGATACAGCCAAGCTTTTGCCATACGGTCGTATGTGCCCTCAAGAGAGAATCCAAAGTTGTAGTCTTTCCCACTGTCAACAGGACTTTCCCTGTGGTCAGTGGGTCTTTCCTCACCGTCACTGGACCTTTCTCCAGGGTCAGCCTAGTTAAGGCAAAGAAGAAAAGAAAAACACCCGCTGCGCTGTGTTGACGATGGGTACAGGCACGTGCAGGACACTCCATTAAGATATCAAGGGTGGCAGTTATGCACTTTTTCACTAAAGAAAAAAAAAGAACTGAACTTAATGAATGCTTTGTTACACACATTATGATAGTTCCATTCTCAGATGGATCAATCATAAAGAAGGGGAAGTATGTCTTGCAGTATTTGGTGTACCTGGATAACAACAAAATAAATAATTGAAATTAATGTGAAATGGAAAAGAGAAAGATGTAGAACAGGCAGTTTTGTCCCATTTACCCCTTTCCATCTATGCATTGGTATTATGTCTCGTCAGCTGGTTTTTTTTTCAGGGCATGGTCATTCCTGATTTGTTGCAACATTTCGTCAAATTATGAATATGAATAACTTATTACAACACACATTTCTTGCTGGTTTAAAGAAGGAGAGAAATAGCACACCAGCAGTTTTGCAGTAACAGGTCCTTTGATTGAAGTCCAGCATGATGACTGGGGGCAGGACCCTGCCAGGTGACCCTGCCTTCGTTGGTGTAGTGGTTCTAGTGGAACTGAACTGGCCACAGTCTCAGATGCTTATGCTATGCCACGACAGCTGGATGCTTGCTTCTTTCTGTCTTTGGGTTAGGTTTTTATTTGACTTTGTTGTGTTAGAGTGTAGGTTGTGTTCTGCTGTGTACTGCTGTATTTCAAAGTGAAACAAGAAGGCAGCTGGGCAGGTTGCTGATGATGAAGGCTGTTGTTTTTGTGTTGATGGCAGGAATAATGTGGGCCGTGTCTGAAAGTGTCTTCAAAGACGTTTGGCACCTTGGAGAAGGTGCACCTGGAATACTGCGTCTCAGTCTGCCTGTCAAGTGCAAGGACTCCTTTACCAGCAGGTGTGTATTTAGTGTGTGTGTGTGTGTGTGTGTGTGTGTGTGTGTGTGTGTGTGCGTCAGAGAGAGCGAGAGGATTGTGTGCTTGTATGCATTTATGCAGCCTTTAAACATTTAGCTATCACGAATAGATGCACAGCAAACTCTTTGTTGACATGGGGTTTGCATGGGACATCAGTTTCGAAGTTGAGTTATTTGCTAGTGGAGACTGCATCACCACCAGTGGATGACATGACTCAGACTCGCCCACAGTCACATCATCTGGAGTTGGCCAACAGAGCTGGTTGAGGAGTCAGATCTGTCCATGGCCTGATTGCCCTGGTCTCGAACTTTACTCCTCAGAATGTGACGACAGGAGTGTTACAAACAGAGCACCTGGCTCTTTGTGGCCAATGCAGTAATAAGATAGTCACGTGACGCCCACCCTACTTCCGCCTACGGAAGATGCCGAAGTTCGTGTACTGTACGTCATTCTTCTTCGGCCTGTCACCCAAGCAAGATAAGTCTTGTGCTCTGTCTCGCCTATACTTTGCCTTTGTGTAAAGATTGCTGTGTTCGCATTCTGAACTCATTTATTTGTGGCTTGTGCTTATCCCTCAGAGTATCTTGACGTGTGAGGTTATCGCTGGGCTAGCATTCTAACCTTATTTTCGGAATTTTCTCGCGATTGTGTTCCCGGTTCTGCTTTCCGCGTCACCGGTTCAGCTTGTTGGCATTTTCCATCGCCGCGTTCATCGCTGGTTCGGTGCCTCTTATCCATCGGCCTCCCCTTTTCAATCGCCTTCGGCCCAGTCGCCACTAAATTCCGTTTTCTCCCTCGCCGTCATTTATTCCACAACCTCCTGTGCGACGATCGTGAGCCAGTCTCGTCGCCATCTCCCTGTCTCGTCGCCATTTTGTTTTGCGCCGGTCTCCCCCTCTTGTCACCAACTTATACCCCAGTATTTTACAGGGGGTTGTTTTCGTCCACAATTTAATTCCTTGCCCCCTTCCCTCATTTGCCAGAAAATTCTCGCTCGCCTTCGTGTCCTCAACGATCGCGATCGACCGTTGTCCTGGTATTTACACGTGGCGTTACTCAGCACTTTGCGCCACGTCACGGTCGCTTCTCACGCGCAGTTTCGCCTTTTCTGCTGCGCTTGGTGTCCCTGTACGGACTTGTTTTCCTTATTTTCCATTGTGTACGTTGTTCATTTTCTCTCTAGCGGATATCTTAGGCAACGAGCGGGGTGGGGACATGGACCTGTGCCCCTCTAGGTGCCTCAGATACTACTGGGAGCGTTCCCGCCCCAGGCGTTCCTCGCAGCGACGCCTTCTTATCTCCATCAACCCCCAACAACAACAAGAAGGACATATCGGCGGGCACTATCTCTAGGTGGCTATCCAATACTATCAGATCTGCCTATGCCCAGGCGTACAAAGACCTCCCAGCCCTGTCACCCCGAGCCCATGAGGTCAGAGCGCTGGCCACGTCCTCAGCGTTCCAGCACTCTGTCCCCGTGCGCCATCTCCTGGAGGCAGCTACTGGCGTTCGGAGACCCTTTCATAAACTTTTATTTAAGGGACATCCGCATGACCAGGGCTGATGGTTCTAAAGGGATTTCATTTGTGGCGGCCAATGCAGCCATATCGGTCTACCCCAGGAACCATTAGGGCGCTCGGCCCTCTCCTATTACTTTAAATTCTGCTATGGTCTGACATGGTATAGTATACGACGCCAAAATGGGGAGTTTGTGTGTTATACTCCCTGTTTGGCTAAGTATACTTACCATGTCAGACTCTAATGCCCGCCCTACCTTCCCCTCTAGCGCCAAAGTTCCCTGGGGGTTTGCCTTGCGCGCAGGCCTCATGAATGACGTACAGTACACGAACTTCGGCATCTTCCGTAGGCGGAAGTAGGGTGGGCGTCACGTGACTATCTTATTACTACTGCATAACGAAGTGTTCGTAAAGCTGTTCCAGAATTTCACAAGTTTGGTGGTTTAGATGATTCAGGTGTTGGTTTAGTACTGTAAAGCTGTTCCAGGATTTCACAAGTTTGGTGGTTCAGATGATTCAGGTGTTGGTTTAGTTCTGTAAAGCTGTTCCAGGATTTCACAAGTTCGGTGGTTCAGATGATTCAGGTGTTGGTTTAGTACTGTAAAGCTGTTCCAGGATTTCACAAGTTTGGTGGTTTAGATGATTCAGGTGTTGGTTTAGTACTGTAAAGCTGTTCCAGAATTTCACAACTTTGGTGCTTTAGATGATCCAACTGTTGGTTTAGTACATGTCAGAATAAAAGAGAAATGGTCGTCATAAGATGGTAGAAGCACAGAAAGTGTTGGTTTAGTACATGTCAGAATATGAAAAAATGGCCTCTCATAAGGTGAAAGGAGTGTAGAAAGTGGAAACACACACACACACACACAGACACACACACACATACATGGCACAAACACACATGCATACATATATGTAAACAAGTGTTTTTTTTTCTCTCTCTTTCCTTTGTTTAGGGTGAATCTCTTTCTTTTTTTCTGTCTCTCTTTGTCTCTGTCTCTCAATGAGAGACACTTTTCTTTAAAAAAAAAAAAAAAAGGAACTCTTCCGAAATGAGAGAGAAGGGGGGGGGGGGGGGGGGGCTGTTTAAATGAGAAAGAGACAGAGAGAAAGAGAGACCGACACAGACAGACAGAGATCCTCAAGAGAAGTGGATGGGTTGGGACGAGGGGCAGAATAGATAGGAGAGAATATTCAAAGGGAGGGAGGGGGGGGGGTGGTGGTGGTGGGGAGAGGGAGGAGAAGGAAGAGGGAGAGAGACCGACAGTGAGAGACAAGTCGAGGAAGCTATTACATTAGGGACAGCAGAGCTGTTCGATGAAGGAATGGTGATGTACGTATGAGTTGAACACCTAGGCGGACAACTGGTCGGTGGAAAGTACTACACATTGACTGTGATCATGCTGACTGGGGATACTGTAACCTTTCTCTGTCCACAGCAAGGGACCGTCACCTGGCCCAGGCTGTGCTGGAGAAGCGGCTGAACCTGGAGAATGTTCGACGGCGGGAGATGGATGTGGAGGAGGAGGTGTCGGCAGGTGGGCGCGCCCCTCTCGGTCCCCTCCCAAGGCCGCCACCCTGCCCAGTCTGGCACCGGGGCTGCTGACAGCCACCGCTCTTTCTCTGACGCTAACGCCGCTAACATTGTCCAAACCCTGTTTCAGCGCAGCGCTAAACTAACCTCCTCCTCAGGTGATCGGTCGGGGGTGGGGTGGGGTTGAGTTCGGTGGCCAGAGAGCTGTTGTGATGGTGGCCTGTCATGTGATGTGCTGTGGTCCATGACTAGCTGTGGCATCGCACTGGGCTGTTCTGTGCACATGTGCTGAATAGCAGACCTAGTGCTAGGACAGCTGCTCTTAGGTTAGTAGTATTTGGATAGCTGGTGTTAGGACGTCGTCTGGTGTGAGCAGATCTAGTGTTCCAATGTACTGTGGCTGGACTGCAGTGACTGGTAATGGTTGATTGCGTGGATCGTCTTTTTTTGGCATTATTTTAAAGGGTGTTTGTTGTGAGTGCTGCTGCATTTGCGCATGTATGCACCTTGTGTTCCTGCACGAATAGTGTTGGTTTTCTCTCATTTGATCTTTTATGTTTTTACTGGATGCTTTCCTGTGGCTGTTTCCTGAAGCGCTTGGCATGTTGGCCTTTTGCATAAGGGGGAGATGAGCCTCTTTTCTGTGCATCGCCTTTAACCTCTGTTTTTTTGGTCTGGGATTAAGAGTTAGTGTGAGTTATTATAGAGATGCTTATCAACAGTAGTGGAAGAGGTATTCCCCAATAGGAGATAGATACCATTACCTTAACATTCAGATGACAGGACCTTTTTTTTTTCTCTTTCAATGTGAACAGTGATTTTGTAATGTATGTGTTTCGTGTCCAGCTATGTTTGGCATCCACCTGTTGGCAGTCCCTCTTGTACACATGGTTGTTTCTGTGGGCAAAGCAGGACACCTCAAAAGATTGATCATTCTGTGTGCACATCAGTTCATGCATGCGATCACATTGTGTATCGGGCTTGGTATGCTGAAGTGTGACTGCATAGGCATGTTGTCGTCAGTTGAGCACAGTTTGTACTAAACCGCCTTTAGGAGTTCTGAGTTGACCTATGTCCTTTAGATTTACCGCAGTGTGGAAAATCACTGCTCTAGCATACACTATGTGATGCTGTAGGTGAGGGACAATGACAATGAAGCCCACAGTGCCTCCACCTGCTCTGTAAAGTGTGATCCAGACTTAAACTCATGGGGTTTCAGTGAAAGAAAGAATGGGAGCAAACCTTGAACTTCAGGGGATGGGGAGGGATTTGGTGCTGCAGAGAAAGAAAGAATGAAGTAAACTTTGAACGCAAGGGGGGGGGGGGGGGAGTGGCGGTGGCTCAGAGAAACGAAGACGAAGGTCAGCTCTATTTCCTCTGGACTGAAGGACTACAAACTTTGCCAAACCTGACAAACTTACATAGTGCTCACTACAGTCTGAAGCATCTTATTCCTGAATACTTTTTTCTCTTGAAAATCAAGGAGTGTGCCTTGCCATCCAAAAGCCTTTTGTATATGAAAATAATGGCACTCTAACAGACTTCTGTAAGTACCTTTCCTGGAAGTTCATGTTATATTCTATAAGTTGTGGAATATGCATGGAGGCAACTGCTTTAAAATTATGACACAACCCATCCCTTTGCACCCACACACCCCTCCCTGCAATGTCATGCTTGACTGCGCTCTTGTCTGGTGTGAGCTGTGAAAAGTGCATCATTTACACTCTGCAGAAGGAGGGACAGAAATTACCATCCGCCTACTGCTGGTCACTTCTTTGCTTCTGCTATTATCATGATCTTCTGTCTCGTCTGCTTGGGTGACATTGTGCTTGTAGTTAAGGAGCTGAATGATTTTACAGACAGCTTTGGGTCACAGTGCATGCAGTGAAATAAGTGGATGGTGTGATGGGCAGATCTGGGTCACAGTATGTGACATGGGGTGAGGTGGAAGGGCAGTGTTTAAGGCGGGTTTGGGTCATGTTGCATAGGGTGAAGTAGATGTCAGGTTTGTAAAAGGCAGTTTGGGTCGCAGCTTTGGATTACAGTGCATACAGTGAAGTAGAAAGGTGGTGTAGTAGGCAGGTTTGGGTAACAGAGCCTATGCTGAAGTAGAAAGGTGGTGTAATAGGCAGGTTTAGGTAACAGTGCATACAGTGAAGTAGAAAGGCAGTGTAATGGGCAACTTTGGGTCACAGTGCATACCGTGAAGTAGAAAGGCAGTGTAATGGGCAGCTTTAGGTCACAATGCATACAGAGCCTATGTTGAAGAAGAAAGGCGGTGTAATAGGCAGGTTTGGGTCACAGTGCATACAGTGAAGTAGAAAGGCAGTGTAATGGGCAACTTTGGGTCACGGTGCATACCGTGAAGTAGAAAGGCAGTGTAATGGGCAGCTTTGGGGTCACAGTGCATACAGTGAAGTAGAAAGGCAGTGTAATGGGCAAGTTTGGATCACAGTGCATACAGTGAAGTAGAAAGGCAGTGTAATGGGCAGGTTTGGGTCACAGTGCATACAGTGAAGTAGCAAGGTGGTGTTAAAGGCAAGTCTGGGTCACGGTATGTGCAGTAATGAAACAGGCTGCATCATATATAAGTTTGGGTCACAGTAGATGCAGTGAAGTGACTGACAGCGCAAAAGGCAGCCTTAGATTTTGGTGTATGCCATGAAGTAGATAGGTAATGTTAAAGGCAGTTCAGAGTCACAGTGCATGAAGTAGATAGGTAATGTTAAAGGCAGTTCAGAGTCACAGTGCATGAAGTAGATAGGTAATGTTAAAGACAGTTCAGAGTCACAGTGCATGAAGTAGATAGGTAATGTTAAAGACAGTTCAGAGTCACAGTGCATAGAGTGAAGTAGATAGGTGGTGTGACTGGCAGGTTAGAGTCACAGTGCATGAAGTAGATAGGTGGTGTAACTGGCAGGTTAGAGTCACAGTGCATGCGGTGGTGGTGTAAAAGGCAGTTTGTGCTCAGGGTGCAGGCAGTGAAGTAGATAGGCAGTTTGCCAGGCAGGTATGGATCCGCTCGGACTGAGAATGGTTTTCAAGCACTACTATGGCCCTACTGCCTTCCTACATGAAAGCGAATATTGCCTTAGGGGTGAGCCCATTCACTCAAGGTAACCCATAGTCACCTGAAAGCTTTGTCTGCTCTTGAATTTGCATGTCTTACTTTTGTGCTGGTTGATATGCATAGGTACTGGTGCTTGATATGCATGCACACTAAGTTCAGTCATGAACATGCATACACACACGCATGCATATTGTGCAAGAATGCATATTCACTCGCTCACTTGTGAACAAATATGTCTGAACACATATGCATGCACGTGCACATACATACACTTGCACTAATATACACATGAATTCATACACATACACAGACCAGGCCCACACACGCATGACCACATGCATGGAGGCAGGCAAGCAAAACTGCATGCATGCACATGCACATGCCCATGTACCCATGCCTGTACACACACATGCACATTCTCACATAATCTCCATCATGCATGCTCATTTATACTACTGCACAGTAAACTTTGGTTTGTTTGGCATATATGTGCAGTGGAGTAATTCTTCTGTAATATACTTGAGATTTGTATCAGAAAAATTTTGTTTGGGATGTCTAAGGATCAATGATGTTCCATTAAGGTATTTTCAAGGTCAACAAGATGTTGTTGGGTTACTTTTTGCTTCATAGACTTTTGGACAAAGGCAGTAATCTTCTTTGCTTCTGCTATTATCATTATCAGCTGTCCCCATCTGGAGTTGTGTTCTGCCAGAGAGTCCCAGCACCAGCTGCTCAGGACTTTCAGATCATGCGAAGGCAGTTGGTGCCCATGTCCAACTTTGGATTCCCTGTTCTTTCTCTATTGCTTGAAGTTGTTTTTGTTCTGAAGGCCAAGGATGGTGGGAGTTGGATAGCACTGAAACTGGTCTTTCTGGAGGCACAGTAATGACCTGATGCTCAGAATGCTTCTTGGGTGTGTCTGTTTGGCGCCTCACCTTGATGTGGATTTTGCTGTGCTCAGGGATTGCCATAGAAACCATGAAAAAGGTGAAGTCAAGGCTGGCCATCATGACTTGTTTTTCACTAGACTCAGAAGACAAAAGTAGTCACCTTGGCTGATTAAAAGCATACGTGTCGGTGAAATGAATGACAGAACTTCGAAAAAAACATTCATGGAGGTGCTGAAAAAAAATAAGGAAAAAGATCGTTAACCATGGAGTCTCACTGTCTTTGGGATCACCCAAATCAGAGGGACTTGCAGTCAGATAGTTTGACGGTTTGCCTGTGGAGCTGATGGTTGTGAGTTTTAAGCACTTGTGGGGTTGGATTTTTATGGCTTGAAAACCCTGTCTGTCTCCTCAGCAGTCCGTGGTGTCTGATGCAGGTTTTTTATGGTGTAGGTAGTGGAGGAGAGGGATGAGCTCCGCTTTCCATAATGCTATGCTGCGAACAATTCATTGCCCCAATAGCCACCATCAGGCTATGGGGCTGTATATAATTAACTTTTTAATCAGGTAATTTTGCAAATGGCAGTCTTTAATGTAATTAATCTTTAAATCAGCATTATTTCACCAATGGCAGCCACTTCCTCGATCATCTTGTGCATTGACTGTTAACACTTCCTTTGAGAGTTGTCACTGTCAGAAAAGACCAGTCAGTGTGATGAAGATCCCAGGATGACAATGAAAGCTAGCAACAGTGAATGTATAATAAGGTTTCATGCTATGTTTTAGTCAGCCATAATAGCAAATGTTAAGTTTTTAGTTTGATTATTAGTTTGAACAGACTTTTTTTTTGCTAATGGTTGAGGATGCCTTAACATCGTGAGCTGATTCTTCTGTTTGATTATTATTATGGACATGAGGTTTATGCTAACAAATGAGAATGCTAAATACTTTGATGAACCAGTGTTGAAGTAGACTGCTAACAGCATGCTTTGCATCTTCCTTCCCTCTACCCCACCCTTTCCGTCTGTCCCCTGTGCATGGGACTTGGGTGCATACCTGCTGATGGCTTGACTGGCATGGAGTAGACACCATCCGGAGACGAGGGCAGCACAATGGTGTAGTTAATGGTGCTGAGCATGAGCACTCGCCTCCTGCCAACCACAACCACAACCACAACCACAACCACATAGAGAGCAGAATAGATGAGACCATTCCCGAGGCAAGTGAGTACTTATGCCTGTGCTGTGTAGAGGGGATACATTTGACCCTTTAGAGAATTCTGGTCAGTGTATGCTGTCTTTTTGGAACTACTTTGGTTGTGGATTTATTCCCTGTTTTTTTTTTTTTTTTTTTTTCCTTTTCTTTCTTTTTTCATTTATTTTTATTTGATAAGTATGAAATAGTATGTGTAATATGCTTTACTTTGGTTTATTTGTGCACAAGTCAGCAAGGTTTGAAATCCCTGTTTTGTAGAAGATGAAGTATTGGACACAAGAGATGGGGATCTTGTCATAGGTTAATGAGATAACCAGTCTGAAGTTTAATGACTGTTCCCACACATCTTGTAGTTTGCCTGCTCAGTGTGTTGTAGATGTTTTTATGTCTGTCCCCATGGGTAGGCAGAAGATCCTAGTGTGTTAAAGGAGATTTATCTCTGTGCAGAAAGAGACTGTATCTTCTCTATAGATCTCACTGTAGTTTGTCCTCAAATGATCACGAAGACTTATAACGATCAGAGAACTTGAACGCCATCCTCTGTTGCTCTGTCATTTTGAAACACTGGTCTGGCCTTTTGTTCTTTCCGGAGTCCATTCGGGTCAGGGAAAACAGCAAGAGTCATAGAAAATACAAAAATTTTTCTCCTGTTCTTGGAATGTTGGGGGGGAAGAGGGTGTTGGTTTATGTCTGGGAAATTGTTCATGATGAACAAGAACAAGAAAATGCTGATATGGCATGGGCATGTCTATGAGATCACAGTCAAGATTTGAACTTCACCTTACTCGTATCTGGAAAGTAAGATCATACCAAAAACACAGAGAAAGGGTGTAAGAAAAATGTGTATTTTGACCGTGTTGCCACTGGTTAGGAGTGATGCAGCCTGGGGGATACATTCTCCAAGAATCAGTTTGTTGTTTCAGCCGCTTGTGCCTTTTTCAGGGGCAGTTAGGTCTTGGTGAGGAAAATGTCAGGAATACTGCTGTACAAACTTGATACTGAGGTGAAGACTATGTTCCATACCTAGACAGGAAGAACAAACTATACTGGCTCTTTTTAAAAAAAAAATTTTTATTAATGAATTATAGCAAGTCTGTTGTAACTGGCAATTACAGGAGAAAAAAATTCTTTTGTGAAACTTGATTCTATGGTTTTTTTTTTTCTTGTTGTGGAAATCTTTCAGAAAGTATTATTTGATATATTTTGTATAGGTAAATGACTGATGTATTTCTTGGTATGGATCATAATAGTGCATGGTCTGCAGGGCAGACATAAAGAGTGAAAAGACTGTGCTGTGAATGCAGAAATGGAGAAAGATAAGGGAAATGATGTCACCAGGTTTTATTAGACATCTAGAGCACATTTTTCTCAGGTAAAATAAGAAATTTGGGGGTTGTGTTAGTTACATTCCAATAAAAAGGGAGCATCACATCTGCTTTCTGTTCTAATGTCTATATAGCACATTATCAGGAATAACACAATGGAGGTGACCACCTTTACTTTCGTCTGCAGGATTAGAATTAAATCGGACCATGGCCAACATTTGCAGCTTTGTGAGTCATGGGAAATGTGTTTTTTTTTTTCAGACAAATTAAACATAGTTTTAGGAAATGAAGGTCCTGCTTCATGCATCCACACAAATAACTCTGTTGACTGATGACTTCTTTGATAATATTGTTTGTTCCACAGAGGTGAATTTAATGCAAATCAAAGCGAGCATGAGAAAAGTGTTTTATTCCGTAATTTGATTGTCATAATAGATTTCAGCTCTGTCAGGCCGAAGTTTTGTGGCAAATGCAGTCATAAGATAGTCACGTGACGCCCACCCTACTTCCGCCTACGGAAGATGCCGAAGATTGTGTACTGTCCCGTCATTCTACTTCGCCTGTCGCCCAAGCAAGATAAGTCTTGTGCTCTGTCTCACCTATACTTTGCCTTTGTGTAAAGATTGCTGTGTTTGCACTCTGTACTCATTTATCTGTGGCTTCCGCTTATATCGTGACGTGTGAGGTTATCGGATGGGCTAGCATTCTAACCTTATTTACTGAAATTTTCTCGCGATCGTGGTGCTCCCGGTTCTTGTCTATTTGCGTAACCGGTTCGAGGTTGATCAACATTTTCCATCGCCACGTCCACGCGTTTTCTCTGCCTCCCTTTGTCCATCGGCCTTGCATTCTCACTCGCCTTTACGGCTTTTCGCCCCTAAATTCCGATTTCTATCTCGCCGTTACTTGTACCACGATTCCACTATCTCATCTGCGACGATCGCGCGGGTCGGTTTCGTCGCCATCTTGTTTTGCGCCGGTCTTCATTCCTTGTCGCACCAGCTTTCTAGCCCACGCTATTACACGTGGTTTGTCGTTCGGAATTTGCTTCCTACACTTGTTTACACCCCTCCCATTCATTTGCCGCATTTTTCGATCGGCTTCGTGTGCGTGGCGATCGCATCGCCCTTCGGCATTGCTGTTACACGTGGCGTTACTCAGCACTTTTGGTTCACGCCACTGCCGTTGCTCACGCACGGTTTCGTTCATCGCTACTGCGTTTTCTGACACTGTGCGAGCTTGTTTACTTTTATATTTCCATTGTGTTATATTGCTATTGTGTGCGCGCACGGTCGATCGACCTGTATACCCTCCTCGATCGACCGTCGTGTTAACGATCGTGTGCTCCGGTTTTGCTCGGCGCCATTGCCCAAATGGTGAAGGACTCGGTTGGGCCGAGCAGCTCTGACGTTCAGAGTTCGCTCGCTTTCCCGGAGGACCAACGAGTTGGTTCCAACTCCGAGCAGACCGTTCTTCCCGCGGGAGAACGGACGGCCGCGGTAGTTGGAGACGACCTTCCCGCGAAGGGGACGCGGGACTTTCCCTCCTCTACCCGACCGCCCGGACGCACGACCGTTGCGTTCGAAAGCTACTAGGCAATTGGCTGCTATTTCCAAATGCTTATCGTTCACCCTGCCCAGAAAATCAAAGGGCAAGGCCCCCCTTAAGGGATCCACTCAAGTCTAAGCATCCAAGCGGGATTCCGCTTCTCCTCCAGCCACCCTGCCTTCTAGCTTTCCGGCGCATAGTCAGACATCCGTTTACTATGCCCAGTCACGCGACCCTCGGCCCCCGGGGACCTTTGCCGAGGCGCGGACAGGCACGGGTGACGGTTTTTTGGACTGGAACCTCCACCCGTCACTCGCATTTATGAGACGCGCGGGTCCACGTCTCCCCCCCCATCTGGACTCGCCGTCTCACGACGCTCTCCCCACCGTGCACAGGTGCAGCCAACACCCCTGCACGAGGAGCGTCCCGTTATCTCCGGACGCAGTTTTATGGCCACGTCATGGCAAGACCATGCACATGACCATAACTCTGGGCGTATGGGAAACACCGAGTGCCTCCACCGGTTGTGAACATACACAAGGACGGCCGATCTACCCCGCTCGCCCGTCGCAGGTTCCCCTAGGGGTTCAGGACGCTGGGGGTCCGACCTACTACGGCCCCCCTTTTGGGGCAACGTCCTCGGGTCCCGTTCCTCCGGGGGGAGGATCTACCAGCGGGACCACGGTAACCGGCCCTATTCCCCTGGGTCCCAGCGCACGGGGGGGGGGGGGGGGGGGGGGGGGACGACATACCATGGTCGAACACTACCCCCCCTCTGCTGCTCAAGGTTACCCCGGTCCCGGGGGGAGTCCCTGCACAGTACCCTGGGCCGCCACAGCCCGCTTATCTCCCCGGGGACCAGTGGCTCTATGCCCCCGAGAGAGACCAGTGACTTTACACCCACTCCCAACCGGAACAGCTATATGGTCGCTTGTGGCACCCAATCTCACAGACCTGGGTCGACCTTGGTCTCCCACCTCTCGGGCGCTGTCCGATCGGCAGTCCGGGCTCTCCCACCCTAGCCCGTCTGCCGAGCACAGAGCCACGAGAGGGGCCCCCCCCCCCCCCCCCCCCCCCCCCCCCCCCCCCCCCCCCCCCCCCCCCCCCCCCACCACCACCACCCCAACGAGGGCGGGACCCTCACGCACCCGCGCAGATGCCCCTGAGGAGGACCTACCTTCCCAGGAATTCGACTCCCCACACCCGGAGGACGACGACGATGAGGACCTCTTCTCATCCCTTTACGATATCCGCACCATTGACCGGTTTCGACCGGACTTGGAGTCGAGGGAAGCCCCTCCCTCTGCCGATATCTTGGCCTTCCCTGACATCGTCGGGCCGCCCCCAGCCCAACGCAAACTCAGGCTCGTCGCTCCTCAGTCCCTCACTTCGCTGTGGGAGAGTCCGGCAATCCGCGCCAGGGGTGCAGACGCCGTCCCCCCGCCGGGTCAAGACCTTCCCCCGGCGCCCAAATGCGACCCCCTTCGGCTCCCTCCTCGGGACCCGCAGGAAGCACCCAGTGACCTCCCTCTTTGCAGACAATCCGGCGACCAGGGAGTGGGCCATCTCCCAGTCTGATTGTCGCCTGATGCCCAACCGGGCCCCCCTACTTCGGGCACCATCTCCTTTAAAGCATTAAAGGACTGGGACCGAGTAGCCCGGATGGGCATCTTACACATCATTGCAGGGCATGCCTACCTTACCATGCTCTTGCAGAGGGCGGAGGTACTCTGGCCTGGGGATGACGGCGCCGTCCCAGTGCCTTCGGACATACCTCCGAACCACACCATGAGGACGAATCTCGCTTATTCAGCGATCCCTTTATGCGACACCTAGTCAACAGGATATCGCATCACTTGTCGGCTGCGGCGGACAGCGCAGCAACAAGCCACTTCTATTGCCTGCTAGTGGCCAGAAACGCGGTGCTTTCACGCTCTTCACTCCCCGGCACTCAAGGCTTCCCTTCGGTGTGTCCCGGGCCAGGATCACTCGCACTTTGGCGAGTACTCCACCTCGGGATATCCCTTTCGGTCGAGGAACGCATGCAGGCGGCGTCCTTTTGCCCCCCGGCCTCAGCCACGCCCTTCCAGGCCCCCCTATTGGTCTTACCCCAGGTCCATCGGGCCCACACCGTATCCCCGACAAGCCCCATCTCCCAACGCCGGGCCGGCTAAGCGCCCTCTAGATTCGCAGAGGTCGAAATCGAAAAACCTCGCCAGCAACTCCATTTTTCGGTTCGGCCAACAGGCACGCCCTCTCCAGTGACTAGGGGACACACCCGCGGTGGGCACGGAACAGGAACAACCCGCCCACCAGGCCCAACCCCGGGTTTTACTCCCACCTGTTCGTGATCCCCAAACCCTCGGGGAGATGGAGGCCCATCCTCGACCTCTCTCCCGCCCTCCCAGATCAGGGACTCCATCCACCACCTAGATTGGGCCACCTCCATAGATCTGAAGGATGCGTACTTCCAGATCCTCCTTTACCCGGCTCACAGACGTTACCTCCGGTTCGTCTGGCAGGGTCGGGTGTTCCGGTTCAAAGCTCTCCCCTTTGGTCTCTCCCTGGCACCCTTCCTCTTCACGAAGGTTGTCAAGGAGATGGCCGCCCTAGCCAGACAGGAGGACATGCGCCTCTGGTGTACCTCGACGACTGGCTTGTCCTGGCCTCCTCCGGGCTCAGTGCTGAGCCCACACCACGCGCCTCCTCAGGGCTCTGTTCCACCTGGGTTTTGTAACCAACCCCTCAGATGCGAACTCATCCCCAGTCAGAGGTTCTCTTTCCTGGGCATGAGTTTCGACACGATTGCCATGAAGGTCGCCCGACCCCAGAGAGGTCCGCTGGGATAGTGGACCTCTTCTTTCGCCTCTTAGGGATGATGAAGTCCCTTTCAGCCCTCATCCGCTAGGTCGGGTCCCCAAACCCCAGCTGCAGAGGGAGTTCCGTCGTCGGCGGTCCCAGACCTCGGACCGCTGGGCCCTGACCATTCCCCACGGCCACTGGTTCTCTGGCGCCACGGACGAATGGCTCAATCCGTCCACTTTGACCACCGGCGTTCCAATCTCTCTCCCAACTCAGTCCCTCAAACTGTACACGGACGCCTCCAACTCGGGCTGGGGGGCCCACTTGGGGGACAGTCATGCCTCGGGGGTGTGGGACGCACAGATGGCACGCTCCTCCACATCAGAGATATTAGAATTGGAAGCGGTCAGGCTGGCCTTCCTCCACTTCCAACACCTAATCTCGCCCAACTGGTTCTCCTCCTCACGGACAACACGTTGGTAGCCCATTACATCAACAAGGGGGGGGGGGGGGGGGGGGGGGGGGGGGGCTCACTCCATCGGCCTCCCTACGGACAGAGGCCCTCCTTCGCTGGTGCCACGCACGGGGAACCACCCTCCGTGCGAGACATACAGCAGGGACACGCAACATCCTGGCAGACTCTCTCAGCCGCTCAGGGATCCTTCTGCACACAGAGTGGACCCTGAACAAGCTGACGCTAACCACAGTATGGGAGCACTGGTTCAAGCCCATGGTCGACCTCTTGGCGACCCGCTTCAACCATCGCCTTCCCATGTATGTCTCTCCCGTCCTGGATCTCCGAGCGTACGCAGTCGATGCGCTCTCCCTCCCCTGGACGGGACTCATCGCGTACACCTTCCCCCTTCCCAATACTTCACAAAGTGATCAGGAAGGCCAGGCTGGAGAGACCCAAACTCATCCTTATAACCCCGTGGTGGCCGGCCCAGTTGTGGTTCCCAGACCTCAGGTCCCTAACTCACGTTCCCCCTCTCCAGCTAGCCCCTCGGTGGGACTTGCTCAGACAACCTCGCTCGGGCCTCCCTCACTCCACCCCCCCAGATGCTTCGCCTACACGCTTGGCTGATATGCCAACCAAATTGCGACCACCGGTCCCCGCCTCCCCCCGCGGACAGACCCCGGTCTGTCCTAGATACCCTGACAGAAGCGGGGGGCATCGCAGTGATTACGGGACTTGGCCTTGGCCTCGCGTAGGACCAGCACCGAGTCCCTCTACAATTACCGATGGGAGAGATGGGTCACATGGTGCACGGCTAACTCGGTCCCCTACCTCCTCCCCTCCAACATCCAGATAGGCAATTTCCTATCCATCTTTCGTCCTCTCGAAAGCCCTCTGCTAGTTCCATTGGGGCTACAGATCGGCCGTATGCACCACCATCCGTCAGTGGGGCGGCCCATCATTCGACAATGACTTCTCAGACAACTATCTCGGGGGGTGGCCCTACGGGAAGCTCAGTCCCCTAGGCGCGCTCCCATGTGGGACCTCTTTCTGGTTCTTGACTCCCTCAGAAAACCCCCTTTCGAGCCCTCCGCGCTATTCCCTTTGACATTCTCTCCTTCAAGACACTTCCTTCTCTCCCTGGCCTCAGCCAGGAGAAGAAGTGGGATTCATGCCCTCAGTGGTGACCCTCGGGACATCGCCTTTCACAGAGACGGCTCGGTCTCGCTTAAGTTCCTGCCGGTTCTTAGCGAAGAACCAGGAACCAGGCACGTCCCTCTCCTTCCTGGTTATCCGCTCCCTAGCGGATATCTTAGGCAGCGAAGGCGGCGGGGACATGGACCTGTGTCCCTCTAGGTGCCTCAGATACTACTGGGAGCGTTCCCGCCCCAGGCGTTCCTCTCAGAGAAGCCTCCTTATTTCCATCTACCCCAACAGCAAGAAAGACATCTCGGCGGGCTCGATTTCTTTCTAGGTGGCTATCCAATACTATCAAATCTGCCTATGCCAGGCCCACAAAGACCTCCCAGCCCTTTCCCCTCGAGCCCACGAGGTCAGAGCGCTGGCCACGTCCACAGCGTTCCAGCACTCTGTCCCCGTGCGCCATCTCCTGGAGGCAGCCTACTGGCGTTTCGGAGAACCCTTTCATAAACTTTTATCTAAGGGACATCCGCATGACCAGGGCTGATGGTTCTAAAGGGGTTTCATTTGTGGCGGCCAATGCAGCCATAACAGTTAACCCAGGAACCATTAGGGCGCTCAGCCCTCCTCCTATTCCTTTAAATTCTGCTATGGTCTGACATGGTATAGTATACGACGCCAAAATGGGGAGTTTGTATTATACTCCCTGTTTGGCTAAGTATACTTACCATGTCAGACTCTAATGCCCGCCCTACTTCCCCCGCTAGCGCCAAGGTTCCCTGGGGTTGCCTTGCGCGCAGGCCTCGTTGAATGACGGGACAGTACACAATCTTCGGCATCTTCCGTAGGCGGAAGTAGGGTGGGCGTCACGTGACTATCTTATGACTGCATTTGCCACAGCCAAACAGGGAGTATAATAAAAACTCCCCATATCTGTCTTATCTCTTAGACACCTTTCTCTGTGGGCAAAACAAGGGAAGTAAGTCTAGCTAATGGTTAGCAGATAATATGCTTAGTTATCGTAGGCTTGGGCAAAGATTGATGTGTCTGACCATAGATATTATACAAAGTGATGCTATACCAGAATATATATATTGAACAAAATGAAGGTGTACCTTAACCAACATTGCAGAAAGTGGTGTTATGCCCTGTATTTAGGCATTGTACAAAGTGATGCTATTCCTGATTATAGCCATAATACAAAATGATATCATAGCTGAACAGACATTTGCACAAAGTGAAGCTATTCCTGACTGTAGACACTGTACAAAGTGATGTCATACCTGAACATTAGACATTGTACAAAGTGACACTAAGCCTGAATATAGGTGTAAAAGTGATGCTGCACCTGAATATAGATCTTGTGCAAAGTGATGCTATCCCTGGATGTAGACATTTGTACAAAGTGATGGTAAGTTTAAGGAAAGGCATCAACAGAGTGTTACTGTGCTAGCACATAGACATTGTACAAACTGATACCATGTCTAAAATATACAAGTTGTAAAAAAAACAGTGCTGTGGTTTACACAGACATTCAGTAACATAGTGCCTTGCTTGTGGCTAGACATTTAGAAAGTGGTGTTATGCTAGTGCATAGACATTCTACAGAGTACACTTTACAAAATGGTGTTATGCTTGCACATAGACATTGTATGAAGTAACAATGTGCCTGAGCAAAGACATTGTTTAGAGTAGTGCATTGTTGTAGCATTAGCAGTAAACAGAGCTGGTTACACGTAATGCCTGTTTTAGTCAGGTAGTTGGGTTTCACTGCTGAAGCTGTGGGACATCAGTGGGACAAAGCAGGGTGACCTGGCGGAAGATTCTTTTAGATCACTAGGCTTCATGCGTATGTACACACCACTGAAAAGAATTAGAGAATCACTCCATTTTCTCTGAATTTGATGAAGCTTCCATTGCATGTGCATATGACATATGACAAAGTACAGATGATCATGCAGATCATGATCATCCTGAAAAATGTTTACCCCAATGAAAGACTTTGGCTGACATAAGCAATCTGTTGAAATCTGTTGAAATGTGTGTTAAAAATGGATCTCCAAATGGACTTCCCATAGATCTGCAATGATTGGACAGTGTTTACTGCAGACACATGTCTGTGCTCTGTTTCAGTTTTTGTGTCATTCAATGTGTAGGATATAAAATGAAGATTGAAAATTGTACAGGCTAATATGAGTGGTCCTTACACTTTTTTTTGAGCATTACACCCTTTTGAGCAGCATGTATGTCTGCTCTCAGAATGGCTTGAAAAGATGTTGTTTGATGATATACTTTAATCAAAATTTAATTTATAGTGCCTTTGCTTTTTTCGTGTATGACTTTCCTTAGGTTAGGTTCAAACTCTTCTGTTGTTGAGTGGCTGTTGTCTGTGGTGTTTGTAGATGAGGAAAGACTACAGCATCAGCACAGAAATGGTGAATGGTGGACCTGACCTCACTCTCAGAAAAAGTGAGCCTTGGCTGTGTAGTCATAATGGGCTGTTGGTGGCTTGTATCAGTGTCCTTTTGGGTGGTTGGGGTGCTAGTCCTTTTGTTTTTCACTATTGGTGTAATCTGGAATGTGTCCTTTTGATTCTGGTTGTTGAGCTAGTATTTAGTTTGATTTTTGTGAAAAAGCATGACTGTGCTTTCATATCATATTGTATATGATGCTTGTGATTTATCAAAAATATTTTATATGAAACCTGTAGTTGTACTATCCAAACTTGTGAGAACTTGCAGTTTCACATGCACAAAATCAGCACAAACATATGCATACAAACTTGCTCTCACACATACACACACACACTCACGCATACAAAATGATTTGCTGTTAGAGAATATGGACAGAACAGTACAGTTTTGTGAAAGCTTTCAGATTTTTATTCAGATTTTTTACTCCCCTTTGCAGATATCCTTTTAGTTGTTTTGAAATAAGAAAAAAAAAAAAGAAAGTTGAGTGAAGGGGGTGATCAACAATGAACCCATGCCAGACAACACCTTCCGTCATGCATTTGATCATCGCATTTTGAGGAATGCCGGATTGTGTTTTCAAGTACCATGATAACTGTTTCACACAGCAACTCACCATGGTTTCATGGACGACGACGCTCTGAGTGCGGCAGAGAGGCGCGCAAGAGCTACCAGAAGAACATGAAGGCGGGCAAGGGGCACTCCCTGGATGACTCCAGTGTGGCCAGTCACTCCATGGGTGGCATGAAAGCGGCGGCCAGTGAATCGCAGCTGAATGAGAGCAGCGACTCCTTCCTCTCACCCCCCAAAGACAAGAGGACATCGTCCAAACTGTCTTTGTTGGCTGACAAGGTGAGCAATAGTGATTTCATTTTACTGGAAAATGATGTCTGGGGCAGTAGTCATGTCTTTATAACATGTGATTTTTCATCATTTGGTTAAAAAAGGTTCTGTGCATAATTTTTTACTTTTCTTTGGTCATAATTTTTTGAAGTTCTCTTGGCAATATTGTTATCGCTTGTTATCATATTCTGTGGAAGGATTGGATCTCACATGATCCATGACACTTGGAAATTGAGTTTTTGACAAGTAACTGTTGCCATCTCAACAGGCTTTTAGGCATCATTAACTTATTTGGGCAGGTGTTCTCACAATGCACAATTCAGCATGATTCATACATCATTTCTGTACAAAAGTGAACAATTGTCGTATGTAAAATGCTTTATTCTTTAGAGGGATAAAATAGCAAGAATAGGCCTAACTGAAGAGACAGTGTTTCGTGAAATGGTCGTTATTATTTTTTGTGAAGCCGAACTCTTGGGTGAAGGGGTATATCTGTTCTTATTTTGCTAATTGTGATGATCTGTATGGTTTGAAATCATCAGGTATTTGCAAAAAGAAAATATTTATCGGGTTTGTATGTATGTTTGCTTCCTGAAATGATGAATTGTGGAGCTTGAGGTATTTTCAAAGCAAGGAAAAACACCAACAGAAACAAACTAAAGAGACATAAAGGTATTTGGCTCAAAATTTGCTTTTAAAAACTGTTTTTTCCTTTCTGAAGTCAGACTGAAAACAAACAAAATGTTCATGATACTGTTCAAATTTACATGTGAGAACTGTTTTTAGTCGCAGTATCAAAATATGCTCAGGTGTCAGATATGACGAAATGGGGAGATGATGGTGATCATGATGATGATGATGGTGATAATGATGATTTTTAATATGCTGGACATTAGGATAGGGATCAAAAGACAAAGATGATTCTGAAGATGAGTATGATGATTATGATAACGATGATTATTCAGATGCTGGACCTGACGAGATGAATCATAGTGACAAAGATGATGATGATGATAATGATGATTTGAACATGTCTGATGTGACCAAAGGGATCTCTGAAACAAATATAATGATAATGATGATTGTTCAGGTGCTAGACCGGCCAAAGTGATCACTGAGAAAAAGGAAAAGAAAGGCAAGTCATCTTTTCCAACCATCTTCCGCAGTCCAAGTCCAGAGACCCTTCCCCTAACAACGCACGCAGCACACTCGCTCTACTGAGTACTCCAGTCTGGACCGCAAAAATGTGTCTGCTCGTACTGGGCATTTGGACCGCAAGAAAGAAATCACCAACCAAGACTGCCATTCCTCCTGTGAGCATCGTGTTGTGTGAATATAGTGCACTGAATGGAAACCTTCACTGAAAACCATGGACTGTGACTGCTTGTTCTTGTTCTCCTCTCTGTTGCTGTGTGCAGGCACATGCAGTTTCTGCATACACAAGCACTCACACACGCACACACATACGCATGCACACACACGCACATGCACTGACTTGCATGTATCTGCATGCATACATACACATTCACACTCACGTACACACATATTGTAACTGCTGCATTTAATACACAAGCTAATACAGATACATAGTGTAACTTGTCTTGACGTTTGATCTCTGTGCTGTGTGGCATAGTGATTTGTACAATTTTCAGATTGATAAACTCATATCATTTCAACTCATGAACACCGGAGGGAATTTCTAAATACCTGTTTAAAGAGTTCCAAAGCGCTCAGTTTTGATGAAAAATAGTATCATAGAAAGTAGAGGAATTATGGTGTCCAGGAATGTATAGATTTCACTGTATGGAAATAAAGTAAATGTTAGAATCTTTTTTTTTTTAACTGTCTTTTACTGTCACTTTGATCATAAACATAAATGTGTCTAATTCTTCAGTTTGATTTGTTTTGTCTAGGGTTTATACATTTTTGCAGTAGTTTTTTTTCTGCGAAAATAAAGAAGATAAAATCATTTAGAATGATATCTATCTATCTTTTAGATCAAACTTACGTAAATTGTAACATCTTATTTGTCTTGATAGCATAACACTGAACATGCATCCACATTCATGTATTTTTTGTGCATGTTTGTGTTTTTGTGGGTTTTTATGCATATTTGTTTGTTTGATTTTTTCATTAATGTTTTTTTTTTCTTTATTTTATTGTATTTTGTTATATTGAACACATTTTTTTTAAAATTATTTTCAGGTCCGTGTCACTGGTTTGGATGGAGAGGATAGCACTGACCTCGACCTTGACAAGGAACTCATCCCATACGAGTTCCAGGATGCCTTAGAGCAACGCCATGGCTACTCTCATTTCTCAGAAGATTCTGATTTTGGGCAGTCGGAAGCAGAGCTGAATGAACTGAATGCCATCGCTGAGCAGATTGAGGAGTATTCATACTCCGTGCGCATTTCCCCGGCCAGGACCCGGCCCAGGTGTGGGTTGGGTGGGTGACGCCCAGCTTCCACTTCATGGAGAAGGCATTTGAAATGAAGAAGGTGCGCCATGTGGTCATCTCCCAGCTGGACATGGACTACAAGCTGAAGTCAAGGTGATCGGGTCTTCTCTGATTTCTCTCTAAATGAAGCTTGATTGATCTTTCTGGTGTTGGTTATCAACTTTTTGAGTGTGTGTGTGTGTGTGTGTGTGATTTCATCATGAATGGAATGAAATGTTGCTTCATAAAACTTTTCTTTTTTTGTCTGTGGTATGTCAATCAGTGTGAGTCGCAAGAACTGTTACATGATGTCGGCGGGTGACCTCCAGCAGCGCTATGCAGATGCCAACCAGGAGATGTCCTCCAAGAGAGCATCCCCAGGACTGGTGATTGGCTGCCATATAGACACCTCCACAGGCACCCTCAGCTTCACTGTCAACAGCAAGGAAGTGGCCAACAAATTTCAGGTAAGAGTGAAAGAAAAAAGAAACAATAAAACCTGCTTTTTTTAAAAAAAAAAAACCAGATTTGACAAGATACCTGGGCATATGTAGGGACACGAGCGACAGGATGTTCACTGGCTTTAGAGATCTCAAACATGGCGCAAGTAGCACGTGTAATCTGATTTGTAGATAAGAAGCATGATTTTACGTATATGTCACATACTTTAGCTTTCCTGTGTGGGTTATCAACTTGTGTGTGTGTGTGTGTGTGTGTGTGTGTGTGTGGTTTCAAATAACCCAGAAAGAATAAATGCAATCAAGAAAGTGGCTGTGTCAGACTGATTTCAGCACAACTCTCATGTCATTTAATTCGCCTAAGTTAGTAATGTGTATGTCCAGTATTTTTTCTTCGAAAAGAGTACAGATTGTTTGCAGTGTAATTTCATTTCTGGCAATCTGTGGAACTGAAAGATGAGCAGACCTTATTTCACTCTGGAACAAACATGAATATTTTTTAATGTGTTATCTCGTACACAAAATCTAGAACAACTTTGACATTTTACCTCAGGTTAAAAAGAATTTACTCTGTAATATAAGAAAACTGATTAATCTGCATCCCTTTGTTGCGTTGTGCATTCCTTGTTTTGATCTGTGTCCCTTTCTGTGTTTATATTGTCTGTGTTAAAATAAAGCAAGAATAAAGCAAAATCAAAATGTTTCCTTTGTCAGAGAAGAAAATGGTGGAAGAGTGCACTCGCCAGGGTTTGAGTATGGTGATCAGGGGAACAAGAAGGAAACCAAGCAAGCTTTCTGCTCATAGAGCTGTCATCAGGCTTAGAGTTAGTGGGTGACAGAGACATATCTTATACGAGGACTGACAATAAAAAGAAGAAGAAGGAATGAACAGAGCTGGTGATCACCAGTTTCCTTTGTCAGTTCATTGACTAATAAAAAATCTTGAATCTTGTACTTCTTTAGCTCTGTTACACATAGAGGATGAAATGGGATGGACTTCCTCAAAGCCTGTGCAGACCTGTACAGCTTGTTTGGAGAATGCTGAGGGCTGTTTTACCAGTCAAAGGACCGTACTGGTTTGAGTGCATAACAACAGCAATGATGGGTGAACATCATTCAGAAAAATTAGGTGACATTACCTCGTTGATATCGATACACAGTCGATTTGAACAGAAAGAGAAGAATTGGACTGTAGGTCATGTAATACTTAGTTTTTCATCTATGTGACTTCATTAACCCGTTCACTGCCTGAAAATATTACATAAAAAATCTAGCTCAGAAACTACAAAAGATATAAAAATGAAATATATATGATTTTTGAAGGAAATTGAATGGAGATTTTGAATCTGGGCTTCTTTTGTTTTAATTTTGATCATAAAAAAATATTTAGGCATTTAGATTTGGATAGATTTTTTTTTGCACAATCAAAAACATATGTATTTACCACTACAGCTTCACATCCAAAAAAGAACACACAGCAAAAAAGTGAAAATAAAGTTTGTATTGTCACACTACACCTGTAAATGAAAGTAAAACAGTCTAGAAGTCTATCCAGACGCTCACACCTCATGCAGACAGGTCAGTTCACGACCACCCCCCCCTCCCCCCACCACGCCCCCTTGCTGACTTCAACCCTCTCTTTCACTCCTCCTCTTCCCCTACCTTTCCTGCTGCCCGTGTCACGCCGCGAGCAGGCCGCGCTCCCCTCTCGCGCTGACTAACACGTCGCTGGCCCACTCGCACACAGTGCAGAGTACACACTAGGCTAGCTCGTTCGACATTGGTAACCAGTCAGCTGAACACACTCTTGAGATCGCACAGCACGACTCAATAACTGACAAATATGGTCGGCAATTCCATCACTATCATCATCATCTCACCTTCATGCTCGAGTGAGTCGCTGAATAAAAGATTATTATCTTTGTCAAAAATGATTAGCAGAGCCCGCTCAGCTGTGTAAGTACATTGATTTGGTCGCTACGCTCGTCAAAGGTTGCGCCGCCATCTTTGCAAGCGAGACAAAGCGCTGGCTGGTCATCCAGTCAGTGATGAGGAAAAATGGTCTTTCCCCCCCTCACGTGGTCATTTGCATATCATTTTAATACTGCAGACATATAAGGCTTACTACGCACACTCTATTTCAGTCCTTTGATAGGAATAGTAACGAATGAAAATTCAAGAAAAATGCATGACGTCAGTGGACGGCCCATAGGCACTGGGAGTACATTTTTACTACAGCGTCAGCTGACGGCTTTAAAGGCACTCAACGGGTTAATGTTATTGTTTATGTTCGCCATTGTAATTCCTCTTACTCAGTTAATGCTCGTCTGATTTGGAGGAACAGAACTTAATATTCCCTTGCTACGTGTGGAGTGCTTGGCACCAACCATGTCTGCTCTTCCAGTCTCTGGAATGCCCTACAGCCATGGAGAATGTGCACCATGATCAACCATGTCTCCTCTTTAGGCTGTTGAATGCCCTACAGCCTTAAATAATGTACACCATGATCAACCATGGCTCCTCTTCAGTCTCTTGAATGCCCTACAGCCTTATAGAATGTACACCATGATCAACCATATCTCCTCTTTAGGCACCAGAATGCCCTGTAGCTTGGAGAATGTGCACCATGATCAGCCATGTTAGGCACCAGAATGCCCTGTAGCCTTGGAGAATGTGCACCATGATCAGCCATGTCTCCCTTCCAGTCTCTGGAATGCCCTGCAGCCTTGGGGAATGTGCACCATGATCAACCATGTGTCCCCTTCCAGTCTCTGGAATGCCCTGCAGCCTTGGGGAATGTGCACCATGATCAACCATGTGTCCCTTTCCAGTCTCTGGAATGCCTGCAGCCTTGGGGAATGTGCACCCATGATCAACCATGTGTCCCCTTCCAGTCTCTGGAATGCCCTACAGCCTTGGGGAATGTGCACCATGATCAACCATGTGTCCCCTTCCAGTCTCTGGAATGCCCTGCAGCCTTGGGGAATGTGCACCATGATCAACCATGTGTCCCCTTCCAGTCTCTGGAATGCCCTACAGCCTTGGGGAATGTGCACCATGATCAACCATGTGTCCCCTTCCAGTCTCTGGAATGCCCTACAGCCTTGGGGAATGTGCACCATGATCAACCATGTGTCCCCTTCCAGTCTCTGGAATGCCCTGCAGCCTTGGGAATGTGCACCATGATCAACCATGTGTCCCCTTCCAGTCTCTGGAATGCCCTGCAGCCTTGGGGAATGTGCACCATGATCAACCATGTGTCCCCTTCCAGTCTCTGGAATGCCCTGCAGCCTTGGGGAATGTGCACCATGATCAACCATGTGTCCCCTTCCAGTCTCTGGAATGCCCTGCAGCCTTGGGGAATGTGCACCATGAGCCATCAAGAGGAACAGAGAGAGGGCAGGATGGAGAAATCTTTACAGAAGGTAGTTCAGAAGACTGTGGTGCCCTGTCTGCAGGTGGAAATGGTGACCTGCTCCTCCCTGATCAGGTGGTGGGTAGCTGTCCCGTGGCCGTGGAGTCCTGCACAGTGACTTCATGATGCAAGGATAGGTATGGTGTGGAGTGATCAGACTATCTGTGGCTGAGCTGCGCTCTGAAGTGTGTGCAAAAGAGATCAGAGCTTCCTTCTCAGCTTTGAGGTTGGTTCAGTGGAGGCCTATGGTGCTGCTTCTGCCTGCCGTTGTCCATGGGGGAGATGGGTTTTTATGCTCCCTGCTCCTCCTGTCTGAAATGCATTGGTGGCTGATTCGTCACTGCAAGCCTGTATCTGTGCTTCTCAGAGAAAACATTCTTCTAATACAGCCGTATTAACAACTTCCTTATTTCCAGTGCTGTGTTCATCCTTGTGTGGTGAGAGTAGGTACACAGTGGCTGAAGGTGATAATTTTCTGCCTTGTTTTACTACAAGGAAGGGTTGGTGGCAAGAGTCTTTGTGAATCTTTGTGTTGACATGCATTGGAAGCTGTCTGGTGTTTCCATTGTAGGGCTCTGGTTTCTTTCAGGTTGATGACAAGGTATGGAAAACGGAAGAAAAATAAAAATCATTGTAACAACACAACTCTCAAGAACAGTTGGTGGGGTAGACAGTTATTGAATGGAAATGTCTGTGGTCTGTTTGCAGATGGAACCAGGCTCCAAGCTGTTCCCAGCTGTCTTCTGTGAACCCACCAGCAAAGAGATGTTCCAGTTTGAACTGGGCAGCACCAGGGTATGTGTTGTGTTGCCCTGGTTACCTGCTGTAGTGGCTACTTGTTTCAGTTAGAGTTTATATCATTAGTCACTAGCTTGTATCATTCGTACCTAATGCATTGGTCTCTAGCTTAAGTTGTTCATACCTTACTGCATTGGTCTTTAGCTTATTTCATTCACACCCTTACTGCATTGGTTACTATCTTATTTAGTTCACACCTTACTGCATTGGTTACAGATATATTTAATTCATACGTTTCTGCCTTAGTCACTTTCTTATTTCATTTACACTTGACTGCATGGTCTATTTTATCATTGATTGTTATTATTTTCCCTGTCAAATGCTGTTAACATATTGAGTTCAACCTTGTGAGACAAAAGTGATGGCTCACAGGATCAAGGAATGTTTTACTGTTCGTGGCACATGATTTCATTGAAAATGGATGATGTGAGGAACGTTCGTAAATGTTGACACTGTTATACTGATATACAGCTATGAATATTTTCACATATGCTCTCTCACACTGTCATAATTACATACATGTTCTTGCTTACAACACACACATACCTATGCACTCACAATCATCTGTTTTTTTGCTTCTGGATGATTGTCCTGTTTCATCTTCTAATTTTTGTTATTATGAGTTATTTCTCATCTGTTTCTCTCCCACAGTTCCATCCCTATACTCACTGAAGACTGTCTCTCTTTGCAGACATCTCTGCCCATTTCAGCGGCAGTGTTTCGGGGGCCCAAGTCGCTGGTGCCCACCTGTCCTCCTCGCCTGGATGTGCAGGTGTTGCAGCGCAGCAGCTGGTCCCGGGTGCCCAACATCTCCCTCAGGGCTTCCAGTCTCAAACTTTCAGACATCCGGGGCTGGAGCTTGATCTGCGAGGATCCAGGTACTGGAAGATGAGGCTTTAGGGTTTTGTTGGTGTTTTTTTTTTCTCCCTTTTTTATGAATTAATAAACTGATAAAGTGGTTTATTTGTTCCATTTACATTTAGCTTTTGAATGGAAAAATTGCATCTGGCTAAATTCTGTCAGAATCGGACTTCAGATGTGTGAAATGAGAAATATGTTGACTGTTATCCTCGTCCTCATGATCAGTAACATTCATCTCCTCCACTTGACTTCACTGTTATCATCATCATTGTCATCATATCGACAAGGTTTGTTGCAGTCATTATGGGTTCAGAAATGTTTGGAGAATTTGAGGTACCCTTTTTAAGGCCTTAGAAGTCTGCAAAAAAACAGATTCAGGTTAGTAAAAAATTGAAATTTGATGCTGTCCTCTTTAAAGAAAAAAAGAAAAAAAAAAAAACATTCTGGTTTTTGTTGCACTCAGGAAATGTGACTATACCATAGATAACATGGTGAATGAATTCTACATGTATTGTGCATTTGATTGTTCTTAGAGTATCCTGTGGACAATCTTGAGTGTGTATTGAATTTGGAAATTTCTCTAATGGGGTCTGAAAAGTTTGTAAATATTTTGTAGGTTTTGTACCTTATTTTGAGTGAGAACCCTTTACATACATCACCACCTCCACCCACCCCCATCATCCTCATGATGAACCTCATGTTGTTATTGTGGCGAACTGTAGGTAAATGCTGCTGGTAGATGTGATGGTAGTGTGAGCATCATGGCCTTTACTGCTGTTTTGCCCTGTTGGGATGTGAAGGACAAGTAGGGGCTAGTATAAAGAAACAATGGAAAGGTATAACAGGAAATAGTACATGAAAAGCCAATGAAAAAAATAGATTGTCAAAAAAATTTTTTTTTTTGTCCGACTACAGAAAGTGTACAGGGAGTGGGTTCAAGGCCTGGAAGCAGGTTGAGTGAGATCTGATCTGTGATTGACCCTAAGCCTGATTGCCGTAAAGCATAATTAGCATTGTTATGAGATATCTTGCCTGCTGACCTAACCCAAAGATCGAAATTGACCAGAAGAAGACAAGAGGTTGAAAAGTACGTAGCCATTATTACACATGCCAGGTGATCAGTCGGAGATGAGATGATATGAAAGAGTGAGAAAGGGAGCTAATTAGCCAAACTGGAGGCATCAGCATTTTTTACTCACAGTAACTGTTTTAGGACCCCGAAAAATTCCTATTTAGTGTAGAGTTTTGGAGCAGATTGCCAAAAAGCTTATTTGTCTATTTAGGTGTAGATTGTGTCAACCATACGTGCTGTTTCAGTGAGCATGCTAGCTGTCCACATACCAGATGAGGACAGCAGTCTGGATATTCTGGAGCTCATTGAACACAACCATCTGCTGGAGTAAGTCTGAAAGGAGTCTTGTGTACCCGTTACGTATTAATGATCTAATGCGGCAATTCAAAATCAATCTGACAAATAATTTTTCTTCAAGGCTTGAATTTGTTGATAATTCATGCTTTGTGGCCTGAACATACATTTGTAATATGATGTGAGACTGGAAAGATAATCTTGATGGGCAATTTATTTTAAAGATGACCAGTTACATATGCTGAAAAATCTTACACAAATTTGAATTAATTTTTTTTTTTCAGTCTTTATATTAGACTTTTGCAAAAGCCCTGTTGTCTGTGATGATGGTATGTCCAGAAATGCCCTCACCTTGGAGAGCTATTTTTTGTTCTCTTCATCAGCTTTCACACAAAGACGCTGGAACTGTATCAGGCTGTATGTTCTCATGGCAACCACAAGGTGGCCAATGTGTTGACACAGCACGTTGATGAACGGCAGCTGATGAACACCATCAGAAGTGAATGTGAGGATTGTTTTCAGCTGCCTGTTGTTTTTCATACTTCTTTCATGTGGTTTTCTAGTCTTTTACTTTTTTTTGTTTGCTATTCTTCTTTTGTACTTTCCCATTTTCTATTTTAAATCAGTGGTTAATGTTATATTTATGATTGGTATGGTAAGAGTGTGTCTTAAAGAACAAATGAAAACAAATGTAAATGGATTAATTGTGGAATTATTTTCTTTCTTTGATTTTTTTTTCTGTTTCATCCTCCCTAGCCACCCCTTTTTTTTTCTCCACCTTTTAAGGTTGATTTTCAATATCTGATTCATATGTTAAGAACTAAGAAACAAAACAAAATCAAAATAATTAATTATGGTTATCTTTTGAAGTACAGCTATCTAGATGGAAAAGAAGAGAGAGATTGAGAGGGGGTCAAGTCAAAATTATATTTGTTGATCGTTAAGAAATAAGCTTCACAACTCTGTGTGTGTGTTTGTGTGAGAGAGAGAGAGAGAGAGAGGAGAGCAGAATGTGTGTTATGTGGAGTGTAGACAGACAGCTGACAGCACAATGGTGTGTTGGATTGATGTGCAGACATGCCAGGCACGCTGCGCATGGGGTTCCATAATCTGCTCATCTCCATGCATCTGGACTCCCACACAAGAGCCAGGTAAACTGTGTACTGCAATGACTTCATTGGTTTGCAAAGTCAGCTTCAGGCTGGAAAGACAGCCGCTTTATTTGTCTGTTGTTTGCTGTCGTATCATCTGTGGCCATCCTGTGGCATTGCTCCCTTGCTGCTCATTCTGCCTTCCTTTTTCGCAGCCACATCTAGACTTTGTCCTAGTGATTATTAAAACATGCTTGACAGTGCAACTGAATTCCAGTAAATGTGGAAGAGAATTTTGTTGCACAGATTCTTTCTTTTCAGTTAGTCATACATTGATTAATTGTGTTTGTAATTACACTTTTTTTTCAAAAGGTGAAAAGATGAAGCAGTGTTCTTGTAAGGACTTCAGCAAACACATACGTGACAACATAGTTTAAACAAAGATGGAAATGACTTAGTGAAACAAGATGAAGACAGGTTTACCTACCGGCCTAAATTTGAAATGATTGAAAGGCATTGAGTTTGCTAGAGAGCCCCAACGACTGATTCAGTCATTGCACAAAGAAACATATTAGTTTCTAACTGTTGTGACTTGTGTTAACCAGGACGATGACAGAGGGGGAGTACATTGTGCCTCTGCTGCCCAGTACTCACTCCCTCAGTCTGTACCGCAAGCTGAGTCCTACATCAGACTCATATGGCATCAAGCACCAGATCCCCAACCTGGAGGAGAGTGTGTCCATAAGACCCCAGCTGGCCATCACCGAGAAAGAGATTGAAGACAGGTACAGGCTGGGAATTACTGTGCTTCATTTCAGATAGTAAAGAAAGAAATTGAAAAAGGTACAGTCTGATACTCCCCATGTTTCACTTCAGATAGTATGGAAAGAGACTGAGGACAGTCTGAGAATCAGTGTGTCTTTCTTCTGAATGTGTAGAAAGAGATTGAAGACAGATGCAATCTGGAAATTACCATGTTTTTCTTTAGGTAGTATTGGAAAAGCTGATGAGAGGTACAGTCTTGGAATCCCTGCGCTTTTTTTCAGATGGTATAAAAGAGATTGAAGATGGGTATAGTCTGGGAATCACTGAGTTTAATTTCAGATGGTATAGAAAATAGATTCAAGGCAGGTATAGTCTTGGAATTGCCGTTTCTGATTTCAGATGGTACAGAAAGAGACTGGAAACAGTTACAATCTGGGAATCTCGGTGTTTTACTTCAGATAGTATCGGGTATGACAGAAGAAGAATAAAAAGATTGAAGACTGGAACATTCTGTGGGAGAAGGAGATGTGGATGAGGATGGGTTAAAGGAGGGAAATGTGGCAACATTAGGAGTTTTGATGGATATCCATCTGTCATTGCATAGTATGAATCTAGGAGCAGGTTTTATGATCATACACTCACACATTCATGGGGGAAGAACTAGTAGCATGAAGTTTTTGAAAGGACAGGCTATGTGAAGATCCATGCACAGTTCAGTCAAAACATGGACTCTGTTGTTTGCTCTGTACCTGCCAACTTCCATTTTGACTTTGATTGCTGAAAGACACAGAAACCTGTCAGGACTACTTTTGCTATCTGTCATGGCTGGCATTATTTTAGACTTTCCGGGTTCACAGGTGGAGAATTCAATGTGTCTGTGCAGAATACAGAAGAATGGCAAGGACAGTACGGCCGCCTACTTCCCCATTGACAAACTGAAGTCGTTTGTCATGCAGTCCCTCACCACAGCCATGGAGAAGGGAGCGGCCCATACATACGTGACCCCATTGGAGGCTCCAATGCCAACCTTTTTGTGTAGGTTCATGTACTTTGTGCAGTTAGCTTAGGAAATAGATGTCATATAACTGATTTGTTATGATTTCTATACAGGGTTTTTATTGTTTATCAACTTTTTAGTGATAATGAATTCCATAAGTTATGAGTTGGTATGCGTTTGTGTATGGAAATGGTTTAAATACATAAGTTTAGATGTGTGTATGACTATGCATTACAGTCAAGCCTAACAAAAGGTAACTTGTACTTATAGACATAATGAAGGACCACAATGGACTGTTGGTAAAGAAGAGTTCAGGGAAGATTATGTTTTCTCTTGCTTCTTCCAAAGTTGCTCTTGTCCTCAGGTCTGTACTTTCTGTTTCGCTGTTCCATCCGTGATTTAGGATGATGTGTGTGCTGTGCGTCAGGTTTGAGGTGCATGTGTACTGTATGGTGATCTGTATGTTGTGCCTGGGATATGTGTTGTACATGTACTGTTGAATAATCTGTGGTGTTGTGTGTTAGCTTTTTAGTGTACATGTTCTGTATGGTGATCTGTGTGCTGTATGTCAGGTCTGTAGCTTACATGAACTGTATAGGTGATCTGTATGCTGTGTCTCTGGTCTGTTGTGTACATGTTCTGCACTGTATGGTGATCTCTGTGTCAGGTCTGTTGTGTACATGGACTGTATGGTGATCTGTATGCCGTGTCTCTGGTATGTCATGTATGTTTCTGTATGGCAATCTGTATGCTGTGTCTCTGGTCTATACTGTGCCTGCACTGTATGGTGATCAGTATGCTGTATGCCAGGACTGTGTAACATATGTGTACGGTGATCTGTTTTGGTGTGTGCCTTTTAGGCCTCTAGTGAAGGTGTGCAACAACCTGCTGGTGATGGGTCTCCTGGACGACGATGACCTACATCATCTCCTCTCTCTTCTTGCCCCCTCTGTCTTCGATCCCAACCACTGCCACAGTAAGCTTTTTTTTTTGCCTTTGTGGCCTCCTTGAGAGGTGGTATCTATTCATCCATGACAGTCTGTGGGTCTGACAAGTGATCACAGTGCTTGGCTTCTCACTCTCACAAGAAACAGTCACACAACTTTCATGTAGCCAAATCAGCTGTATCTATTTAGCTCTTGGCTCAGTTTGTTCATGGTTGCATCAGATTCTCTCAGGGGTTAACCTCTACCGTTGGAATTACTTCTCAGAATGAAGAATTCTGCTTGAATGAAAGGAAAAGATAAGCTCAAACAAAGACAACACTCCAGAGAATATGGTGCCCATGACTAGGATACAAAAGGCTTGTTGGGCACACCTATTACTTATTTCTTTCACCGAGGATTATGTTTATTATGAGATTGTGTCAGTGGTAGGGTCATAGTCAATACGGTCATCGAATGTCTGTTTTCCCCACTGTTATGTTCATCCATGATTTATTTATACGCAATGGGAGGGACAGGGTATTTAAGAGAGAGGGGATATGTCTGTGTACAGAGATTGCGTCAGTGTGTGAACTGTGTGCAATGTTATGTCAACAGATCCTTCAGGGTATGGACTCCTGAACATGCAGCTGGATGAGCCGGTCAAGCTGGAAGTAAGGGATCTATCATTCTCTGCTTCAACACTTCTCCTGTCAACACAGTGTTTTTTTTTTTTTTCCTTCACTGTTTTATTGTCTGACATTGCTTGCCCTTCCTCTCTTCTCACCGACTCTTATACCACATTATTTGTATAGAAGTGAAGTGAGCGGATTAATTTCCAACATTCTGTGTGCCAGTTTATATGGGTACATAAAGGTCAATATTGACCTTGCCATGTTCCCTAGCGGTGTTTCCTTTACAGATATGATCTTTGCATCATTAAAGATGCTGATGAGGCTGTTTGGTCTTCACTGTTGAAGTTACCATTCACAGTAACTAAGGCCATAGAACAGAGTAATGTTTCACTGAAAGAAAATGGTACTGAACAGCAAAATGTTCTCAAAAAGCGCAAGCTTTCTAATGTCAGCACTGCGTCTTTTGATGACTGTATGAAGATGTATGCAATAAAAATATGAAGTGAATTGACCATGACTACCTTCATGGAAATCTACGCAAAGGCCCAGCTACAAAAGGAGGAGGGGGATACAATTGACCTCTAAACAATGTTGAATGTCTGTTTTACATGTTTATGACCTGCATGTGTTTCATGTTATGTATGTTTGGGACATGCATACAGGTGTGTTATGTTATACAATATGTTTGTAATATGTGTGCAAGGGTGTTGTATTCTTCAACAAGGTGTATTACGTACAGGTGTGTCATGTTTTACGTATGTTTATGACTTATGTACAGGTTTGTCATTTCTACAACTTGTTTGTAAAATGTGTACAGGTGTGCCATGTTTGTAACATGTACAGTTATGTGTACAAGTTTGTAACAGGAAGACAGCTGCATTGTACAGCATGTTTGTTAGATTTATACAGGTGTGCTATCTTCTGCAACGTGTTTGTGAGATATGTTCAGACGGTCATTGTCTTCAACATGTTTGCAGCATGTGTGAAAGAGCGTCATATCGTACTACATGCTTCTGACAAAAGTGAAGGTGTGTCATGTGTTCTGCAATATGTTTGTGACATGTGTAAAGATACATTGTGTTCTTCAACAGGTTTGTGACATGTACAAATAGCTTATGTTCTACAACACTGAAATATGTTTGTACCATGTATATAGGTGTGTCATGTAACATGTTTGTGACATGTCTACAGGTGTGTCGGGTTCTGCAGCACCTCTGTGACATGCAGCTTCGTCACCGGTAGAATCCATCATCGCCTTCTCTGAAGGCTTTGTGGCCAACATTCAAAATGTGAGCAAGATGGGCACTGTGCACATGCACAGACCGAAAGGGGGAAAAGAAAGTGCACACATCCATTCAAACACTGGTTTTCCTAGTGATGTTAGGATATGCATGCATACATGTGCACAGACACACATTTATGTGCCCAACACTTCTGCTAAACTCCCTGTTGCATTCGTATGTGCACCTGCTCATATGTTCATATATACTTGCAAACTTAATGTCCAAATACATGCAGGCCTGTAGTTTAGATTAACTGAATCTCTAGATCTCTTTGGATGTGGAGAAGATATAGAAACATGTGTATGTGCATGTTTATGAACAATCTGGTTTAATATTCATTAGCACACACACACACACACACACATGCACACACACACGCACACATACGCCATACATACACACACATACAACAGAACTTTCCCCTCCTCCCCTTCTCCTCCCCTTCAACAGGTGGTCTGGACATGCACAGGTAATAGAGATAATCAGCTGCAGTATGAATCATAAACTAAAGTGCCGTCTACTTCCCATTCAGGATCAGCTGCGGAGGTACAATGAGATCAAGAATGCTGACCTGCCCTCTGCTGTCACTGCCAAGAAGACCAAGGAGTTCAGGTGCCCACCACATGAGCAGGTAACAGGCTTTCATTTCTGCTGATAAACCTGTATTTTTATATGTGGTGCATTATTTTTTTTTTTAATAAAAGCTGTAAATCTGTTTAGATTTTAAGGCAGGAGTATTTGTGGTAGAGGAGGAAAATGTTTGTGAGAACCTGATACAATAAATGATATAAAGAAATAAAATTATGTGCATACGTTAGGAGAGAAAAGGAACTGTTTTGTTTGAAGTTAAAAAGAGAATATGTTAATCAAAATGATCAAAAGAAAAAAAGAAGAAATAATTCTGGCATTATCCTTTGCGTTCTCTTTCTAGATGCGCAAAATGCTGAAGTTCCGGGAGCAAGGCGATGACATAGAAGACTGCCCTTGCCGTGAAGACTTCCGAGAGAACTTGAGGCACTTCCACAACAGCCTGATGGAGCACTGCAAGATGCCAGAGCTGAACCTTGAAGAGGAGACCACACAGGAAGTGGTAACACCCCCTAAACCCAGCCTGCGTCAGCGACTGATGGCCCTGGTGTGGAAGATTCAGGAGGCAGACAAGTCGGGCACAGGGAATGAGGAAACACCCCCAGGTAGGTGTGGTGTCTGTCCGTCTGATTGAATGGACTTAGAAGAGTCGTGGAAACTATTTGGTGTGGTGGTGGTGTCTGTGAGAGTGAACAGATTTAGGAAGGCAGCTGGAACTGTTTTTTGTGTGGTTATGGTATCAGTGAGAGTGAATTTAGGAAGGCAGTCAGAACTGTTTGGTGTGGTGGTGGTATCTTGGGAGTGAACAAAGTTAGGAAGGCAGTCAGAATTGTTTGGTGTGGTGGTGGTATCTGTGGGAGTGAACAAAGTTAGGAAGGCAGTCAGAACTGTTTGGTGTGGTGGTGGTGTCTGTGTGAGTGAACAAAGTTAGGAAGGCAGTCCGAACTGTTGGGTGTGGTGGTTGTATCTGTGGGAGTGAACCAAGTTAGGAAGGCAGTTGGAACTGTTTGGTGTGGTGGTTGCGTCTGTGGGAGTGAACAAAGTTAGGAGGCAGTTGAAGCCATTCAGTGTGGTGGTGGTGTCTGTGGGAGTGAACAAAGTTAGGGAAGGCAGTCAGAACTGTTTGTGTGGTGGTGGTGTGTGTGGGAGTGAACAAAGTTAGGAAGGCAGTCAGAACTGTTTGGTGTGGTGGTGGTGTGTGTGGGAGTGAACAAAGTTAGGAAGGCAGTCAGAACTGTTTGGTGTGGTGGTGGTGTCTGTAGGAGTAAAGAGATTTAGGTAGAAGGAGGGAACTGTTTGGTGTGGTGGTGGTGTCTGTGGGAGTGAACAGATGTAGAACTGATGAAGGAAGGTGGTGGGAAGTGTCTGACTGAAGTTAGACCCTTAGTAAATCAAACTCTGGAATGAAAGTCTGTACTCTTTTTGTTAAACATAGAGAAGAAAAGCTGAGGAAACAAGAAGTCTGTACTCTTTTTGTTAAACATAGAGAAGAAAAGCTGAGGAAAAACAGATGTGATGATAAAAGTACTCTGGTGTTGTGGTGGGAAGTGTGTGTTTAGGTACCACAGGCATGGATGGACTATGTTATATCTGAATGTTCTGGTAAAAACATGTGTGTGTGTAGATATCACAGGGATGGATAGAATAAGCTATTTCTGGGTGTTTTGGTGTTGTGCTGGGAAATGTGTATGTAGTTAGTGCAGGCTATTTTAACTCTCTTGACAATCGGGCGCCCGCTAGTGCCCACCGGAAATCACACAGCCAAAACGCTGAGAGCGCCTGCAGCGCCCGATAAAACACGTGGCAACAATGGGCGCCGCCATGTTTCTCGTAGAAAAGGAAGCCTCGCGAGAATGTGATTTCCTTCTTCCTGTAGCCATTTTCTACCGTCTGCAAAAAAAAAAAAACGCGAGTCGATGCATGCCGTGGTTCTCGAGTTACGAATTTTTAAAGTTTTTAAGTCAAAGTGCTGTTTTTTCACTATGGCTAACCTTGATTTTTGCCGTTCTATAAGGAGATACTGTGATTTGTAGAATTTACGGCATAAGACTTAGTGAAAGTGCTGGGTAATGAAGCTTAGAGTGACCTAGATTTCAACTGGGATGAGGTTCCAGGTATGACGAACAACGATTCGGAAGAAAGTTCTGAAGAAGAAGATTTTTTTTTTTTTCCCGAGTAAATGGCTCATGTGACATTCTTCAAACTTACGATATAGCAACATATATATTCGTAGTAATTTTGAAAATTATTTTAATTTCATTCTTTCCTTTCCTTTCTTTTAAATTATTGTTTTAATTGGGTAACCGTGTTCAAATTACGGAGTTACCCATCTTGCCGATGGTTTTCGGTGTAACTAAGCTCAGATAAGTGCATACTGAAGAGGGTTAAGGTGTTGGTCACATGTGGAGAAGGGTCCCAGGTCTGGCAGTGAGATGAAATTCCTGCATGGTCCATTCCGAGTTGTCACTGTACTACTGCCCAGAGGCCATGACTTTGACGTGGTTAATGTAGTGTCTGGGGTGAAGTGGGGAAGAACTGGTTTTGATTGGTGAAGGCAGATGTTAGCAAGGTGTTGAGAGATGTGTCCAGTGGGCAGGATGTCTTACCAACATATACTGCTCAAAACAATTGAAAGGCCACTTGGAAATTCTCTCGCTATTTCACAACAGAACGGAAACAACCCAAAACAGTGCTTTCGAACTTTACTTCAGCCATTAATCAAAACACCAATGACACAGATTAATGACAAAATTGATTTGAACAGCATGTTTTGTCACTTTCAAGTCCACTACCCATCTTTTCAAAAGTCAGAAGAACGCCAGAGATACACAAAACACAGTCAGTAATGCGTGGGTCCGCCATTTGCGTGGATGCACGTGGTGCACCTTTGCCTCATGGATTGAGTCAGAGTCCCCAGAGTCATCTGGGGTATTGCCTGCCACTCCTGCTCAAGGAACTGGAACAGCTGGTGGGGGGTAATTGCTTCGAAGTCGCCGGCCCAGCACGTCCCATAGGTGCTCGATTGGATTAAGGTCCGGTGAGCAGGCTGGCCAGTCCATGTGGATCACGTGTTGCTGCTGAAGAAAGTTGTTGACGACTCGAGCCCTGTGAGGTCTGGCGTTGTGGTCTTGAAGTACTGCGCGCCTGGTCCAATAGCTTGCAGCGCTGGCAGCACAAGGGGCTGCAGGATGCCATCCCTGTAGCCCACACCGTTGAGGTTGCCTTGCACCATGTGCAGGGGGGTTCTGTAGTTCCGTGCCATCCCTCCCCACACCATTATGGATCCACCACCAAAGCGATCACGCTCTCTCTCACGAGACCATCGTGATAGCAGCTCCTCCTTGCCGCCGCCAGACACGGTTCCTGCCGTCATGAATGATAGGCAAAGCGGGACTTGTCAGTAAACAATACTCGTGCCCACTGATCTCTGGTCCATGCTAAGTGACGCTGGGCCCAAGCCAAACGAGCAGCATGGTGAGCTGGTGTCAGGACAGGACGGACGGCTGGTCGTCTTGAGCGCAGGTGTGCCTCTCTCAAACGGTTCCGAATGGTCTGGTCACTGACGGTGACATTGCCGGCTGCTTGCAACTGCCCCCTGAGTGTGTTGGAAGTGGCCGTTCTCTGCCTCAGAGCTGACAGGACAACAAACCTGTCCTGCTGCTGCCTCGAGGTGGACCTTGGCATCCTGGACATCTTCGCTCAGCAACACTTCCTGTCTCTGGTTGAAGCGGTCTCTCAAAGTCTGAATGACTGAATGGGCGACTGACAGTTGACGACCAACTTCTCGCACCCCCACGCCCTCCTGAAGCCATGCAGTTGCCTGCCTTTGGTCATCCTGACTCAGTTGTCTCCGAGGCATGGTTGCAAAAGTGCTGTAAACACAGGCATAAATGCCCACCAGTCTCTCTCAAACTGGCTGACCTGTGTTCAGATAAGACATGGGTTGCACATGCATTGCAGTATTCCTGCAGTTCAGATGTGTGCTGTGTTGCACAGGCCTGTTTGATTTGCACCCTTTTTTTTTTTTCGTGCAGTATGTGCTTATTTCAGTTCACCGCTGTGATGTGCGTGACAGACTGAGTTGATTTCTGATCAAATTCAAGTTGACTGATCAGGCATGCAACCAAATTCAGTAAGTTTGGGTGGGTGCAGTGCCGTGTTATTGGAAAAATAAAGTCAAAACAAAGTACCCTAAAAAGTGGTAGTGGCCTTTCAATTGTTTTGAGCACTATATAGATTTTGCTGCACAGTTTGCTATAGAAGGAATAAACAGTAACAGTTTCTCAAGGGCTGGTTGGCCAAGTGAAACCCTGACACACTTAAGTCAGTAAAACTCTGCGCTATAGTCATATTGCCGCTTTTTTCTCTGCAGACAGCTTGACACAGACAGTACAAAGGAGCTCCATGCACTAGCTGTTTTGTTTCTCTCTGCAGACAACATGCAGAAGCTGATCACCTCCACCATGGTGCGCTGGGCAGGAGGACTTCATCTCCATGCAGGACCTGGTGCGGGAGATGTTCAGCCTGTTGCACCGCCAGTATGATGGCTCAGGGGAATTGATGCAGGCCTTGGAGAAGACCTACGTCATCAGTGTGAAGAACCGAGAGGACATCAACCTGCTGCTGAAGGCCCTGGGCATCATCCGCTCCTTGCTGATGGTGCAGGCTGGCCATGATGAGGAGGAGGAGCTCATGAAGGACAGCCTCAAGTCAGTGCTCTTCCCCCCCTCCCACCTCCCCACCCTCTTCCTGACTGGTGCTTTGTGTTTTTACTGGTCAGGATGGCTTTACTTTGGGGTAGGCTCCTTATTTTTTTTTTTTATCAGGTCTGCACACTAACACCATGACCATGCCATGGAGAAATGAAAATGGGGATGGTGCTGTATATAAGGGGACCTGTGTCTTATATGCAGAATTCTGCTGTTCAGCCACTCTTAATGTAACTCTGAAGTCCATAGTGGCACAGCACATTCACTTAAGAGTACAATGTGTGAGAAGTTATTTCACTAAACAGACTCAGATATCTTTCGTTTTCATTTATCTCATGTGCTTGATTGATTGTTTTTTCACAAAACTATCATTGCAGTTAAGTTTTCCAATGTTTTTTTTCACAAAACTATCATTGCAGTTAAGTTTTCCAAGATTGGACAAAGAGAGTGTGACTTGTGAAGTCAGCAGCCTGATCAGAAAAAGTATATCTCCCCAGATGGCTGCCAGTAGGAAAAGGCATCGAAATAGCATTTTCAGTGCAGTAGAACAACCTAACGCAAACCCTAATACGAGTGTGTTCAGTGCCACAGAAACAAAATTTCAACCCAAACTTTGTTATGTAATGTGTAATGAGTGTGTTTAGTGCCATAAACAAAACTCAGTCCAATGTTTGTTATGTAATGTGTAATGAGTGTGTTTAGTGCCATAGAACAAAACTCAGTCCAAAGTTTGTTATGTAATGTGTAATGAGTGTGTTTAGTGCCATAGAACAAACTCTCACCCAAAGTTTGTTATGTAATGTGTAATGACTGTGTCTAGTGCCATAGAGCAAAACTCAACCCAAAGTTTGTTATGTAATGTGTAATGACTGTGTCTAGTGCCATAGAGCAAAACTCAACCCAAAGTTTGTTATGTAATGTGTAATGAGTGTGTTTAGTGCCATAGAGCAAAACTCAACCCAAGTTTGTTATGTAATGTGTTGTGTTTAGTGCCATAGAGCAAAACTCACCCAAAGTTTGTTATGTAATGTGTAATGAGTGTGTTTAGTGCCATGTTCCACAGAACAGTGCTTTGTCATCTGCACTGATGTGAGGATAAAAGGACAAATGCTTTGTTGATGGGATACCTCAGATTTTGCATTGAAACACATAAACTTCAATTTAGGAATTTCGTCATTGAATGACATAGCAGTTTGGCTTTGTAACTGATGAACTGATGGGTGCATTCATGGACTGTAGACAGGCAAACTTGACTGAAGAACTGGTGCCTTGCAGGAACCTGATGGACAACAAGGTATTCTTCCAGCACCCGGATCTGATGCGTCAGCTGTCGGTGCATGAGACAGTGATGCAGCTGATGGTGAACACCCTGAACAAAGCCCAGCTCCAGCAGCAGGCCTCAGGGGGCGCCGCGCCTCAGGACCCTGGCCCCTCCCAGTCTCAGAAGGCACCTCACACCAGCTTGGATGCCTTGAATGAACAGAGCAAAGTGAGTGGACCTACATAGGAGGGAAAGAAAAGGATACAATGAGGTTTTTGTCTGTAAGTAGGCTAGTGTCAGTGGCGCTTTTTTTTTCTCATGTCAGAGATGTAGGCGGGGAAGGATGAGTGTCATCTTTTGCTAGTTCAAGTTCCATTGAGCATAGTAAAGGCAGTCAGCATTTCGAGCTGATCTGATTGGTTCTGTGACTGCCTCCTGTTTGTGTTCACCACCCTTTGCTGGTGATGGTGTCAAACTGTCAAGGCTGGTGGGGTGTGCGAGCACAGGCTGCATTTCGATAGTGGGCTCACCTCACAGGAAAACAACAGCAGACTGGCCTTCACAGTTAACAGAAGAGGACAGTCCAGCCAGATGAACAGTTCTGTGGGGGGTGCGGTGACTGTGGTGCCTGGAAGAGGACAGTGACCTGTGCAAGTGAAGGAGACTCCGACACAGACAAACAGCGGGAAAGTCAAGCGAGATATTTATCCTTTCTCCTCTACGTCTTTGCTTGTGCTTAGTTCGTATGGGTAGAAATGGAGAGATGCTAGAGCAGTGCACTGATGGTAGGTGGGTTTTTATTTACTGTTTTGTTCTTTTTTGTTTTGTTTTGAATGACTGTGTTGAGCAGCCTTTTTCCTGATGAAAGGGAAATTGCTGTGCAGTGCACTGGGACATTATGAGGCTGGTGTAACCAGTGAGGGACATGTAGGTGAAGGTCCTTTTTAGTGCTGAAGTAGTTTCCTTGAAAACAGGAATTAAATGAAAAGTTCCAGAAATCTAGTGTTGTGGTTGCCTAGTGCTTTACAATCTGCTTTTGTTGTGAGTTGTTTGTGTACTTGTTATCAATTGAATACGTTGTGTTTTGCATTGGTATTCACATTAATCCTTTAGTAGCAGTAAAACTACCATTAGACTGCAACTTTTGGTCTATAAGGTGTGACAGGCATTGATTATATATCCATTGTATTAACAAAATCTTCATCAGCCACATTGAGAGACGCATAGGGCACATCCATTTTGAGTTATTTTTAATTGGATGGCAGGATAACTGAGAGGAATCCAAAGGAAATGCAACAGATGATGGACATGAGTCAAATGTATCTCATCATGGTGGTGTTATTTCAATATCGAACAGAAATTTGTTATCAAACACAATCAAAAGCAGTGCAATCAGACTGGTTATATTTAACTCTTTTAAGCATGGAATTGTCATTTGATTGAAGCCTGGTGAAGACCAATATTGTACCACAACAGAATTATAATGAATGATGCGAAAGCACGTTGACCCTCCTGGCGTTCCTAAGCTAATAAGGAATGAGAAAAGCGACACTAAGCCAGGAGTTGTGGTAGTGACACCTTGAAGGCCAGAAGTTAGGGTTACCATACACTTTCTGAGGTACCTGGCTTGTTCTGACTGTTGTCGTTCATGATGCTGCTTTGTGCTAGATTTGTGAGTGCCAAATGGAGCACGCTTCTCCGGCAATCCCTTATTGTCAGTTATCATATTCCCTGTCAGAAAAAGTGATGTTCAGCAAGTCTCTCAGGCACTTTGCTGCACTGTAGATTAGATGTGCAGTTGATGTTTTGAAGAGTGCGGGAGAATGCACCTGTCAGTGGTGTAGTTTGGTATCCTTGACTTTTACTGGCACAAGTTTTTGGTGCACTCTGTTCTGATACACATGCCTCTGTCTCGTGTTTGTGTATTTTTCACTCAATCATTCCCCCCACTCCTACCCTCTTTCTCTCTCAGTCTTTCTTGTGTGAATTTCAGATTCACTTTTGTCTGATAGTTGTGTGTCAGTGTTATTACGATAAGAAAGTGAACATTGAATGTATTGTGGCTTATGACTTTATCAGAATGTTGTGCATCAGCTCAGCATTCTCGGTGACTTTAGAAGCTCACTGCCACTTTCATTTGATCTAATATGACTGCTGATGTCAAGTGTTATTGTCCTCACATAGCAAGCAATCTATTTATTTCGGAAAAGATGTTGGGTAAGTTTTCTGTCCTTTGTAAATATTATTTCTGCTTGTTATGTTTTCTTGGAAAAAAAAATGGGGATGAGAGCTTTCATTTTTTCCCTATTTGTATGTAGGGCCCAATTGTAACTACTGTCTTTCTTTGTTGGTTTGGTGTACTGGTATGATTACAAATTTTTTTTTTTTTTTTTTTTTCTTTTCTTTTCCTTTGAATTTGATGTGTACAAGCTGTAGAAGAATTGCATGGTGCATTTCCCTGTTTGTTTTCTAACGTCAGAGCATGACAATTATCAGTTCCACTGAGTTAGAGTTCTTTATATGGAGATGGGAAAGTTTGGGTCTCTCTGCACAGTGACAGTTCAACAGATCTATGCCTGTCTTTGGGGATGTATCTGTCCCTTTGCTCAGTTGAGCTCCTTTCCTTTTCTTCTTGCTCTATGCATGGTTCATTTTCATTTCAGTCAGTATAACCTGGGGTTTTCTGTTGTGTTAACTCTCACATTCACATGGATGTTTCATCTCTTGATCAAACTGTAATTGAATGAAAGACCATGTCCATATATTTATATAATTGTATTGATCAAACTGTAATAAATATGGAGCTATGACCAAGTATAGTGAAGCCTACTTAACATGAAATTTAAGGGACAAGAAGCATTTTGTTCATGTGAAGCAGTGACCATGCTAAGCAAGTAACATTTCAAAAGTGTGTTAGAGTTTGAACAAAGGTTTGTAAATACAAGATTTTGAGGAATACAACTAGGCAAATGATCATACGGTGCATCGTCGTGACCCAAGTTTCCAACAGTTTTCTCATAACGACACATAGGCAAGTCAAAATGCTCACAGTATGTTCAATTAAAACCTTTCCAGTTGTTCTTAACGAAACTTATAGACAGTGTGTAAAAAGATGAAAAGATAAAATTGCAGTAATAGTACACGAGTCACTTAATGATTGAACGAGTCACCCATAGCTATGATTGTAAAATGTTTACATGCTGAAATTAAGACAGTGTGAAAAAGAGTTGCAAAAAGGGTGAATGTAAGTCACTCAGTGATTGGTTTCAAAGTGAGGTGACTGCAGGCAGAAATTGAAACAGACTTTAAAAAAATATATTACTACGCTGCTGAATGAAAGCAACAAATTATAAGATCAACACATTTCAACCTCATTGGTCTTCTTGAGGCAAGATAAGCAACATTCAAGACAATGAAAATGAAGAACAAACAGACAGTCGGTCACTTATCTCCTGAAATTTGGTGCAAAATGACTGTACATTCTTTGTTTTTATTGCCTTGAATGTTGTTTGTCTTGCCTGAAGAAGACCAAAGAGGTCAAAACACATCCTGTCTGTCTTGTAATTTGTTGACTTTGTTTGGCATCATTGTAATTTTTCTTTTAAGTTTCTCTCAATGATTGAATGAATGACTTGACTGTGGGTACGACTGTAAATGTTTAACTGCTGATCTGCAGGTTACAGTAACTACTGTTGCAGAGTTTGACTGACAGTTGTTACCAGACCAGCCTAACTTCAGGGATAACTAGTTTCGCAATTTTACTTTTCCCAGTATTGTGTTCTGTGTGAGACAGCCGCTGGTTTGATGACTGAGTGGCTGATATCTCGCTGTTGAAGTCACCATGAGTACAGGCTTTTAAGCCATCGGCCAATCCCAGAACCTGACACATTTTGAAAGGAGGCAGTCAAAAAAGGAGAAAACAACTCTGTCGTCATGGCCTGTGATTGATATGTGTGAAAAGGAATCCGTAATTTCTGTGTAAATATAAGAAAAGTTAGACTGCTGTCCATCCTCTCGTCAGACAGGTTGATAATAGAACATCTAGCTTGTCCATTGTTGGAAAGTACACAGATCATCCTTATGATTTTGTATTAAAACGCTCACATTTATCTGGAAATGTTATGAGAAAAAGGTTAGGTCAGAATGGAGAATTGACTTGCATATAGCAGATTATGTTAACAAGACTTAATTAGATGGACTCTATTGTGTCTGTATGTCTGCATGGAGTATACTGCTGTACACTTACAATGGTCTGTGCTTGCATTCAGTATGTCTGCATGTGTTTTTAGTTTAGATTGTAGTTTAGATGTAGAGTAGGTAAGATTGCGTCCATGTCAGAATAGTGAGTATTATTATTATTTAAAAACAAGCAAGCAAAATGTTGCTACCTAGAATTAGACTTAGTCTACTAACAAAAGAAAATACACTGCTCACCCATAGCTTTCAACAGCATCCGGCCATCTTCCTCAGCGATGCTGTTGCTGACCGAGTGAACTCGATTCAGATAATGTGACCATGGGACATACCCAGGTCATGTGATCGAATCAGTGAAGTGTACACCGGGGGCAAGGTGTAGCAGGGGCAAGGTGATTCGATCACATGACCTGGGTATGTCCCATGGTCGCCTGATCTGAATTGAGTTCACTCAGTCAGCAGCAGCATCACTGAGGAAGATGGCCGGATGGCTGTTGAAAGCTACGAGTAAGTCGTGTATTTTCTTTTGTTTGGAGACTAGGTCTAATTCTAGGTAGCAATATGTCTACCCCCCCAACCGTTGAAAGTTCCCCAAACAAAATGTTGTCCACTTGTTAGAGCATGTTGACTGCAGAGCTGAGTCGTGAGTTCAGACCACTAGTGGAACGGGGATTTTTATGGTATGAAAACCCCCACTGTCCACCCAACTGTAAATAGGGAACTTATTTAGACCACTAAGATTAAAGCAAGAGAAGTAGATGGATAGGCTTGTCTGCATAATGCTGTGCCTTGGGCAAGGTAGAGCTTTAATAGTTCACTGCCTCTCCAGCTATTAGGCTGTGGGACTAACACATTCACACACACACACACACACACACATGCATGCACACAGGCATGCGCGCATGCATACACGTACGCATGTACGCACGCACGCATGCACACACACACACATATGCGTGTGCACGCACACACACACACACTCACACATTTACATACGAGATGCACCGCTGCAGTAACTAAAATTGTTGTGATTTTTCTTCTTCATATGTTTTTGTGGAGAGTCAGATCAGGAAACCATACAGCAGATAACAAAGGGGAGGTTGTTTATTCAGAAGAGAAGCCACTTGTCGTCTCTTGAGGCTTTGTTTTGCCTCTTTATGGCATGTCACTTGGTGAGGATGTTGCTCTGTGGGAGCCACTCAGTGGGGATACTGCTTTGGGGGATGCAGATGGGAAGTTTCTCTATGCGGATGCTGCTAGGTGGGGATGTTGCTGTGTGGGAATGCCGTTCGATGGGAATGCTGTGCTGGGTGGGGATGAAAATATTGCTCTGTAGGGATGCTGCTCAATGAAAATATTGCTCAAAAGGGATGCTGCTCAATTAAATTATTGTTCTATAGGGATGCTGCTCGATGAAATTATTGTTCTATAGGGATAATGCTTAGTTGGGATATTGCTCTTTAGGGATGCTGCTCTGTGGGGATATTGCTCTTTAGGGATGCTGCTCAGTGGGGATATTGCTCTATAGGGATGCTGCTCAGTGGGGATATTGCTCTATAGGGATGCTGCTCAGTGGGGATATTGCTCCATAGGGATGCTGTTTGGTGGGGATGTTGCTCTAAAGGGATGCTGCTCAGTGGGGATGTTGCTCTTGGGGATGCTACTCAGTGGGGACACTGCTTTGTGTGGATGCATGCCACTCAGTGGGGACATTGCTCTGTGAGGATGCCACTCAGTGGGGACATTGCTCTGTGAGGATGCCACTCAGGGGAGATATTGCTCCATTAAACGGCTGTCAGTCAGCTCCGTCAGGCCCGAAGTTTTGTGGCCAACAGTAATAAGATAGTCACGTGACGCCCACCCTACTTCCGCCTACGGAAGATGCCGAAGTTCGTGTACTGTACGTCATTCTTCTTCGGCCTGTCACCCAAGCAAGATAAGTCTTGTGCTCTGTCTCGCCTATACTTTGCCTTTGTGTAAAGATTGCTGTGTTCGCATTCTGAACATTTATTTGTGGCTTGTGCTTATCCCTCAGAGTATCTTGACGTGTGAGGTTATCGCTGGGCTAGCATTTAACCTTATTTTCGGAATTTTCTCGCGATGTGTGTTCCCGGTTCTGCTTTCCGCGTCACCGGTTCAGCTTGATTGGCATTTTCCATCGCCGCGTTCATCGCTGGTTCGGTGCCTCTCTTATCCATCGGCCTCCCTTTTCAATCGCCTCGGCCCAGTCGCCACTAAATTCCGTTTTCTCCCTCGCCGTCATTTATTCCACAACCACCACCTCCTGTGCGACGATCGTGAGCCAGTCTCGTCGCCATCTCCCTGTCTCGTCGCCATTTTGTTTTGCGCCGGTCTCCCCCTCTTGTCACCAACTTATACCCCAGTATTTTACAGGGGGTTGTTTTCGTCCACAATTTAATTCCTTTGCCCCCTTCCCTCATTTGCCAGAAATTCTCGCTCGCTTCTTGTCCTCAACGATCGCGATCGACCGTTGTCCTGGTATTTACACGTGGCGTTACTCAGCACTTTGCGCCACGTCACGGTCGCTTCTCACGCGCAGTTTCGCCTTTCTGCTGCGCTTTGTGTCCCTGTACGGACTTGTTTTCCTTATTTTCCATTGTGTACGTTGTTCATTTTTTTTTTGTGTGCGCACGGTCGATCGATTGCCCTAGTTATTCCCTCGATCGATCGACCGTCGTGACTTTCTCGCTTACGATCGTGTGCTCCGGTTTCGCTCGGCGCCATCGCCCAATATGGTGAAGGACTCGGCTGGGTCGAGCAACAACTCTGACGTGCAGGGTTCGCGCTCTTTCCCGGAGGACCCACGAGTTGGTTCCAACCCCGAGCGAACCGTTCTCTCTTTGGGAGAACGGACGGCCGCCGCGGTAGTTGGAGATGACCCTCCCGCGGAGGGGACGCGGGAATCTCCCTCCTCTACCCGACCGACGGACGCACGACCGTTGCGTTCGAAAGCTAGAAGGCAAACCGGCGGCTATTGCTAAGTGCCTTTCATTCGACATGCCCAGGAAATCTAAGGGCAAGGCCCCACTTAAGGGACCCCCCCTAGCCAAAACTTCCCAGCGGGAGTCCGCTTCGCCCCCAGCCACCCTGCCTTCTAGCTTTCCTGCGCTTACACACACACTCATCACCTTACTATGCCGCGAGTCACGCGACCCCCGGCCCCCGGGGACCCTTGCCGGGGCCGCGGACAGGCACGGGTGACGGCCTTGGGCTGGAACCCCCACCCGTCACTCGCATGTATGAGACAGGCGGGTCCACTTCTCCCCCCATCTGGACTCGCCGTCTCACGACGCTCTCCCCCTCCGTGCACAGGTGCAGCAACACACCCTGCACGAGGAGCGTCCCCTTAGCTCCGGATGCAGTGTTATGGCCACGTCTTGGCACGACCATGCACATGTCCATAACTCTGGGGGTATGGGAACACCGAGTGCATCCACCGGTTGTGATCATACACAAAGACGGGCCGACCAACCCCGCTCGCCCGTCGCAGGTTCCCCAGGGGTTCAGGACGTGGGGGGCCCGACCTACTCGGCCCCCCACTTGGGCAACGTCCTCGGTCCCGTTCCTCCGGGGGGAGGATCTACCAGCGGGACCACGGGTAACCTGCCCCATTCCTCTGGGGCCCCCGGCATGCTCCCGGGGGGGGACCACATACTACGGTCGATTATTATTCCCCCCCTCCTGCCCCAGGTTACCCCGGTCCCCGGCGAGTCCCTGCACAGTACTCTGGGCCGCCACAGCCCGCTTATCTCCCCGGGGACCAGTGGCTCTATGCCCCCGAGAGGGACCAGTGGCTTAATACCCACACCCAACCTGAACAACTATTTGGTCGATTGTGGCACCAACCTCACAGACTTGGGTCGACCTGGGTCTCCCACCTCGGGCGCTGTCCGATCGGCAGTCCGGGCTCTCCCACCCTAGCCCGTCTGCCGAGTATAGAGCCACGAGGGTCCCGCCCCCCCCCCCCCCCCCACCACCACCCTACCAGGGCGGGACCCTCGCGCACCCGCGCACTTGCCTCCTGAGGAAGACCTCCCTTCCCAGGAATTAGACTCCCACAGCCTGAGGAGGACTACGATGAGGACCTCTTCTCATCACTTTATGACATCAACACCATTGAACGGTTTCGACCGGACTTGGTGTCGAGGGACGCCCCTCCCTCTGCCGATATCTTGGCCTTTCCTGAGATCGTTGGGCCCCCCAGCCCAACACTCAAGACTCAGGATTGTAGCTCCTCAGTCCCTCACTTCACTGTGGGAGAGTCCGGCGAAAACGCGCCAGGGGTGCAGACGCCGTCCCCACGCCGGGTCAAGACCTTCCCCCGGCACCCAATGCGGCCCCTTTCGGGCGCCCTACTTGGGACCCGCAGGAGCACCCTGTTACCTCCCTCTTTGCTGACAATCCGGCCACCAGGGAGTGGGCCATCTCCCAATCGGATTGTCGCCTGATACCCAACCGGGCCCCCCCTACTTCGGCCACTGTCTCCTTTAAGGCGTTAAAGGACTGGGACCGAGTAGCCGGATGGGCATCTTACACACCACACTGCAGGGCATGCCTACCTTAGCATGCTCTTGCAGAGGGCGGAGGTACTCTGGCCTGGGGATGACGGCGCCGTCCCAGGGCCTTCGGATACAAACTCCGAACCCCACCAGGACGAACTTCGCTTGTTCAGCGATCCCTTCATGCGACACCTAGTCAACAGGATATCGCATCACTTGTCGGCTGCGGCGGACAGCGCAGCAACGACCATTTTAATTGTCTGCTTGTGGCTAGAGACGCGGTGCTTGCTCGCTCCTCGCTCTCCCCGGCACTCAGGGCATCCCTACGATGTGTCCCGGGCCAGGATCACTCGCTCTTTGGCGAGTACTCCACCTCGGCTATCTCTCTCTCTCTCTCGAGGAACGCAAGCAGGCGGCGTCCTTCGCCCCCCGGCCTCAGCCACGCCCTTCCAGACCCCCCTTTCGGTCTTACCCCAGGGCCAACAGGCCCACTCCGTACCCCCGTCAAGCCGCATTTCACACGCCGGGCCGGCAAGCGCCCACTTAACTCGCAGAGGCCTAAACCAAAACCTCGCCGCCAGATTTTCGGTTCGGCCAGCAAGCACGGCCCCGCAGGTGACTGGAGGACACTCCCGTAGGGGGCATGGAACTGGCACAACCTGCCCAGCAAGACACCGGCCCACTGTACCCCTTCCCCCCGGGACCATCGGCTCCCCTGGCGGCAAACCTCCCGGCATGCCCGCCAGTGGCGACGTATGGGCCTCAGCCCCTGGGTAGTGTCGGTGCTTCAGGATGGGTTTTTCGCCCTACCTGGGGCACACGGTCGCCCTCCCCTCCCCATCATGTTTTCCTCCTCCGTCCCCCCAGCGACCCCCCACCTGCCCAGGCGGAGGCCCTCCGCCTGGAAGTCCTCGAACTCCTACAGAAGGGGGCCATCGCGCAGAAGTTTTCCAGCCCAACCCCGGGTTTTACTCCCACCTGTTCGTGATCCCCAAACCTTCGGGGGGATGGAGGCCCATCCTCGACCTTTCTCCCCTCAACAAGTTCCTAAGACATACCAAGTTCAAGATGGACACACCCTTCCAGATCAGAGACTCCATTCACCATTTAGATTGGGCGACTCCCATAGATCTGAAAGATGCGTATTTCCAAATCCTTATCCACCCGGCGCACAGACGTTACCTCGGTTGTCTGGCAAGGGGGTGTTCCAGTTCAAAGCTCTCCCCTTTGGCCTCTCCCTGGCACCCTTCCTCTTCACGAAGGTTGTCAAGGAGATGGCCGCCCTGGCCAGGCAGGAGGACATTCGCCTCCTGGTTTACCTCGACGACTGGCTTGTCCTAGCCTCCTCCCAGGCTCAGTGCCAGGCCCACACCACCCGCCTCCTCAGCCTTTGTTCCACCTTGGGGTTTGTAATCAACCCCCTCAAGTGCGAACTTATTCCCAGTCAGAGGTTCTCTTTCCTGGGCATGAGTTTCGACACGATTACCATGAAGGTCGCCCCGACCCCGGAGAGGTCCGCCCGGATTGTGGACCTCATCGTGCGCCTCCGAGAAGCCTCGCACACCTCGGCCAGAACTCTGTCCTCCCTCTTAGGGATGATGGAGTCCCTTTCTGCCCTCATTCCGCTGGGGTCGGGTCCGGGTCCCCAAACGCCAGCTGCAGAGGGAGTTCCGTCGTCGTTGGTCCCAGACCTCGGACCGCTGGGGACCTGACCATTCCCCTCGGCCCCTGGTTCTCGGGTGCCACGGAGGAATGGCTCAATCCGTCCACCCTGATCACCGGCGTTCCGATCTCTCTCCCAACTCAGTCCCTCGAGCTATACACGGACGCCTCCAACTCGGGCTGGGGGGCCCACTTGGGGGACAGTCATGCCTCGGGGATGTGGGACACACAGATGGCTCGCCTCCACATCAACATATTAGAGTTGAAGCGGTCAGACTGGCCCTCCTCCACTTCCAGCATCTAATCTCGCACCGACTGGTTCTCCTCCTCACGGACAACACGTCGGTAGCCCATTACGTCAGGGGGGGGGGGGGGGGGCTCACTCCATCGGCCTCTCTCTCAGGACAGAGGCCCCTCCTTCGCTGGTGCCACGCACGGGGAACCACCCTCCGTGCGAGACACATAGCGGGGACACGGAACATCCTGGCAGACACTCTCAGCCGGTCAGGGACCCTTCTGCACACAGAGTGGACCCTGAACAAGCTGACACTAACCACTGTCTGGGATCACTCACTGGTTCAAGCCCATGGTCGACCTATTTGCGACACGGTTCAACCATCGACTCCCCATGTATGTCTCTCCAGTCCCGGACCCCCGAGCGTACGCGGTCGATGCGCGCTCCCCCCCCTGGACGGGACTTGTCGCCTACGCCTTTCCCCCCTTCCCCATACTTCACAAAGTGATCAGGAAGGCCAGGCTGGAGAGACCCAAACTCATCCTCATAACCCCATGGTGGCCGACTCAGTCGTGGTTTCCCGGACCTCAGGTCCCTAACTCACGTTCCCCCTCTCCAGCTAGCCCCTCGGTGGGACTTGCTCAGACAACCTCGCTCGGGCCTCCCTCACTCCAATCCCCGGATGCTTCGCCTACACGCTTGGCTTCTATGCCAGCCAAATTGCGACCACCGGTCCCCCCCGCCGCCCCCGCCGACAGACCCCGGTCTGTCCTAGAGACCCTGACAGAAGCGGGAGCATCGCAGGGACTACGAGACTTGGCCTCGGCCTCTCGTAGGGCTAGCACAGTCCCTCTATAATTACAGATGGGAGAGATGGGTCACGTGGTGCACGGCTAACTCGGTCCCCTACCTACCCCTCCAACATCCAGCTAGGCAATTTCCTATCCACACTTTCGTCCTCCTTAAAACTCTCGGCTAGCTCCATTCGGGGCTACCGATCGGCCGTATGCACCACCATCCGACAGCTCGGCGGCCCATCTTTCGACAATGACTTTCTACTCAGAGAACTATCACGGGGGGTTGCCCTACGGGAAGCTCAATCCCCTAGGCGCGCCCCCTTGTGGGACCTCTTTCTGGTGTTAGGCGCCCTCAAAAACCCCCTTTCGAGCCCCTCCGCTCCATTCCCTTTGACTCTCTCCTTCAAGACCACCTTCCTTCTCTCCCTGGCCTCAGCCAGAAGGCGAAGTGAGATTCATGCCCTCAGCGGGGACCCTCGGGACATCGCCTTTCACAGAGACGGCTCGGTCTCACTTAAGTTCCTTCCTGAGTTCCTAGCGAAGAACCAGGAACCGGGCACACCCTCTCCTTCCCTCCTGATCGCTCTCTCTAGCGGATATCTTAGGCAACGAGCGGGGTGGGGACATGGACCTGTGCCCCTCTAGGTGCCTCAGATACTACTGGGAGCGTTCCCGCCCCAGGCGTTCCTCGCAGCGACGCCTTCTTATCTCCATCAACCCCAACAACAAGAAGGACATATCGGCGGGCACTATCTCTAGGTGGCTATCCAATACTATCAGATCTGCCTATGCCCAGGCGTACAAAGACCTCCCAGCCCTGTCACCCCGAGCCCATGAGGTCAGAGCGCTGGCCACGTCCTCAGCGTTCCAGCACTCTGTCCCCGTGCGCCATCTCCTGGAGGCAGCCTACTGGCGTTCGGAGACCCTTTCATAAACTTTTATTTAAGGGACATCCGCATGACCAGGGCTGATGGTTCTAAAGGGATTTCATTTGTGGCGGCCAATGCAGCCATATCGGTCTACCCCAGGAACCATTAGGGCGCTCGGCCCTCCTCCTATTACTTTAAATTCTGCTATGGTCTGACATGGTATAGTATACGACGCCAAAATGGGGAGTTTGTGTTATACTCCCTGTTTGGCTAAGTATACTTACCACCATGTCACTCTAATGCCCGCCCTACCTTCCCCTCTAGCGCCAAGTTCCCTGGGGGTTTGCCACACAAACTCCCCATTGTGGGATACTGCTTAGTGGGGATATTGCTCTGTGGGGATGCCACTCAGTGGGGATGTTGCTCACTGGGGATGCCACTCAGTGGGGGACACTTCTCTGTGGGGATGCCACTCAGTGGGGACACTGCTCTGTGGGGATGCCACTCAGTGGGGACACTGCTCTGTGGGGATGCCACTCAGTGGGGACACTGCTCTGTGGGGATGCCACTCAGTGGGGATGTTGCTTTGTGGGGATGCCACTCAGTGGGGACACTGCTCAGTGGGGATGCCACTCAGTGGGGACACTGCTCAGTGGGGATGCCACTCAGTGGGGGACACTGCTCAGTGGGGATGCCTTTCAGTGGGGATATTGCTCTGTGGGATGCCACTCAGGGGAATGTTGCTCAGTGGGGATGCCACTCAGTGGGAATGTTGCTCAGTGGGGATGCCACTCAGTGGGGATGCTGCTCTGTGGGGGATGCCGCTTAGTGGGAATGTTGCTCAGTGGGGATGCTGCTCTGTGGGGATGTTGCTTAGTGGGGATACTGCTCTGTGAGGATGCCACTCAGTGGGGATGCCACTCTGCTCTGTGGGGATGCCACTCAGTGGGGACACTGCTCTGTGGGGATGCTGCTCAGTGGGGACACTGCTCTGTGGGGATGCCACTCAGTGGGAATGTTGCTCAGTGGGGATGCCACTCGGTAGGGATATTGCTCTGTGGGGATGCCGCTCAGTGTGGGTGTTGCTCTGTGGGGATGCTGCTTGAAGGAGATGCTGCTCTGTTGTGATGCCGCTGAGTGGGGATGTTGCTCTGTAGGGATGGGGGGCTCAGAAGGGACGTGACTCTGTAGGGATGATGCTGCTTGGAAGGACTGTTGCTCTAAGAGGATGCAGCTGGGCGCGGATACTGCTGAATGGGGAAATTGCTCTCTTGGGAACCTGCTCAGTGTTAATGCTGATCTGGGGATGCTGCTCGGTGGGGATGTTGTTCTGCTGGGATGCTGCTTGGTGGGAATGTTCTGTAGGTGTACCATGGACTCCTGTAGAGTAATTTGTTTTTTTTATTCTTTAAAAGTCTTTCAAGGACTCTCACTTCTGTGACATTCTCTTTGTGTTGGTCTCTTTCTGTTTATTGACCTTTACTGTATTTCTGCATTCATTACCTGTGTCCTCTTCTTCAAAAGAACTATTCTCCTTTTTATAATGGCAGAGGGTAAGAAGTTAGCTGTGCCCTTGTGTTCTGTTACTGGTAGTGAGATGCTACCCACAGGAATGGATGCTAACTACTATTTTTACAGGATTTTTTTTTTTCTTCTTCTGCAGGTGAATGATATCTACGTTGGTTAGTGGTTTGTCTATTTTTTGTGGCACTTGAACCTTTTTTTCACCACTGGTTTTATGCTTAAGAGAACAAGAAGAACAATAAAAGCAGTTATGACAAGGGCTTTGGTTGATGCGTCCATTACAGCCTAATCTTATCCTGCCAGAAGTTACAGGGCCTAGACTGGTTGTAGAACATTTTTCATATAGGTGACAGATGCGTTTTTCTCTTTTTTCCCCATGACAAGACTGTGCGTTTTTTTTCTTCTGACTAATTTGGTTAAGGTGTTGACATGGCTTTGTATACTCAGCTAGGCGTTCAGCAGTAAAAAAATAAACTCAGGTGCTGTTTGACTTATTAAGACACCAGCCTTTGTTGCTTTTTTTAAGGAGAAAGGTGGAGAATGGGAATTAAAGCTGATGGTTTTAATCATACATTTCCACATTCATCGACATGTGTATTCAAGAAGTACTGATCTCTCCTCAGGATGCTGCAGCAGAGATGGTGGTGATGTGCTGTCGCTTCCTGTGCTACTTCTGTCGCACCAGTCGTCAGAACCAGCGCGCCATGTTTGAGCACCTCAGCTACCTGCTGGATAACAGTAGTATGCTGCTGGGTAAGTTACAGGATGTAATTGTCATGGATACTTTGATAACAGCAGTATGCTGCTGGGTAAGTTATAGGATGTAATTGTCATGGAAACGTTGATAACAGCAGTATGCTGCTGGGTAAATTATAGGGATGTAATTGTCATGGATAATTTGATAACAGCAGTGTGGTACTGTGTTATTTGTACATTTCAGCAGAGAGAGAGAGAGGGAGGAGGGGAGGGAGAGAAAATGAGTTGGAGAGAGGGGATAATGCGAACAAAAAAGTGTTTCAGCGATTAGTAGATAGAAATATGTCTTACCTTTCAAAGTATAGACTAGTGTGTTAAAACCCTTTTTTTTTTTTGTCTAGAGAGAGAGTGTATGTGTTTGTGTATGTGTGCATGTGTGTGTGTGTGCGTGCATGCATTTATGCCTGCATGCATGCGTGTGTGTTTAAGAGTTTATATTACATTCAAACTTTTTTTTCTGTTGGACAAAAAATGTTGACATGTACAGTAAATGTGATAGCCATCAGGTGACTTGACAGACACAAAGTCAAGGAGACTTGTCAGACGGGATGTAACAGTGAATGGATGTGATCTTGCAGCCCGGCCTTCTCTGAGAGGGTCCTGCCCCCTGGATGTGGCCTGTTCCTCCCTGATGGACAACAACGAGCTGGCCCTGGCCCTCCGTGAGTCTCACCTGGAGAAGGTGGCCATGTACCTGTCCCGCTGTGGCCTGCAGACCAACGCCGAGCTCATTGAGAAGGGCTACCCTGACCTAGGCTGGGACCCTGTGGAGGGCGAGAGGTTCCTGGACTTCCTGAGGTTCTGCGTCTGGGTCAATGGTGAGTGGGTGTGGTTGGGGGTTGTGTTTTGGCATGATGGTGCCCATGGGTGTGTATTGTTTGGTGTTGGGTGCTTTGAGGTTGAATCCTAAGAGGGATACAGTTGAGTTGGTAGTCAGTGACATATGTATAGAAAACACAGGTAGACTTGCACATGCATTCACACTAAAATGTGTGCATGCAAACACACTCGGTTATTTGCTCACTTCTACATTGATGATGAACTACAGATGTGATTATACGCACGCATGTGCCACACACACACACACACGCGCATGCACACGCACGCACGCATTCAAATGCATATGCCTTACCACCACCACCACCACACACCACACCATGTGTGCACATGCACACACACACACACACACACACACACACTCACACTCACACACACACACACACACACACACACAAATGGACACACAGATAGACAGACACTTTCAGATATACTACAAACCACAGAACAGACATATCAATACCAGAATGATACGAAGATCCATCACCACCAGTCCGACCTTTTCAGGAGAGAATGTGGAAGAAAATGCCAACCTGGTGGTGCGGCTGCTGATCCGACGGCCAGAATGCCTGGGCCCTGCCCTGCGTGGGGAGGGGGGAGGTCTGCTGAAGGCCATGAAGGACGGTGTGCGCATGTCTGAACAGATCGCTGCCAGCAGGGACGTCACTTCCTCCAGCTTTCCTTACCGCCATGAATGATGATGATGACACTGGTGGCAACTACCTGGTTCAGAGGTGAGATGTGATATGGTGTGATTCTGTGTGTATTGTGTGTGATATGGTGATCTGTGTGGTATGTGTGTGTGCGGAATATGTATTCTGTGTAGAATGTATTTGATGTGTGTGTTTTGTGCTTATACCGTGTGTTACAGTAATGTGCTTGTATGTGTATGCATGTTGTGTGTATTTTGTTTTTTTTTTTTCTGTGTGGTATGTGCATTTCTGTGTTTGTTAGGGAGAGGTGTTATTGTAGGGTCCATGTAGTATATGTGCAGTATGCAAATGTGGTAGGTGCAACGACTGAGTGATGATGTCTGTGATTTCTATTTCCAGTTGACATCTTTTTCTGAAATACAAGCTTTTTTGTAAGGTGAAGTAGGCAGATTCTCCTAAGATTGCTGTGTGTCTTTTTCGAAACATGTTACTTACGTTTGTGCTATTTTCATACCACGCTTCTAAAAGTATGATAGTATTGAACAGACAGCTTAGTTCATCAGAGAAGTTATATAATATGACAGAGTGTATTGACATTGTGCATTTCCCCAGCAAATACAATTTCCACACCCTGCCTCCTGAGGACGATGAAGACTACATTGACATGGGGGCGTCCATCCTGGATTTCTACTCCTCGCTGGTGGACCTGCTGGGCAAGTGTGCTCCTGACGCGGAGACCATCAAGGTTGGTCGTAGCGACTCCCTGAGGGCCCGTGCCATTCTGCGCTCCCTGGTGTCCCATGAGGACTTGGAGGGTGTGCTGGCCCTGCAGTTCATACTGCCTGTCCACACTGCCTCTGAGGAGGAAGGTAGGCTGGACTTTGGTCAAACATGAGGCTTTTCCTCTTTATACCACTGTTTGTTTTTTGTAATGATGTCCAGTGGCTTTACTGAGGTTCGCATGAATCTGCTGAGAAAATTTGGATGCATCCATATCTGTTAAAGAGTGTTAGAGTTATCTGCCATATTGTGTTGGAACATGTAAACATTAACCTGAATGCAACTAACTAAAAGACCTACTTGGATTTGACCGATCAGTATCTTGACCCAATCAGTTTATTGGGGTTTTATTTGTCTACTAGATCCCCAGAAAAACTTTTCAGATTTTTTTTTTATCTCTGGTCTGTTATCTTAGGATAAGAAGGGGGAAGATTGTATATTTCGTTCGCTTTTTTCACACTTTAAAAAAAAATTTGGCTGATGACAGAAATGTTTGAACAAGAGCATAGTGTTATTAGAGTGTCATGCAAATGAATCAGTCAGCTGATTGTGGTTTGGATCTTTTGTTTCTCTCTGCAGATGAAAATTATACCATTTGAATTCCTCTCAGAATGAGTTTTAAGCAGGGACAGATTCTTCTCTTTAGAAAAGTAGTTACAGACTCAGAATCAGAAACTTACTTGGAGAATATTTCGACAGGGTCACCCTGTCTTCTTCAGCTCACTGTTGCTGTTGTGGCTGAAGAAGACAGGGTGACCCTGTCGAAATATTCTCCAAGTAAGTTTTTGATTCTGAGTCTGTAACTACTCTAACATCAAATCCAGAATCCAGAAACCTATATTCTTATTTACAGATTCTTCTCATTCTGAAAATTCACAATTTTTCAAAATGGAGCGACTGATGGCGGAGAACGAAGCAAATTTTAGAAAGAGTGGGGAAAATTCACAGTAAAATTTCAGCTTTTGATTTGAAAGTGTACACCTTTGTTTTCTTAATGATTTTGCAAACTATCAAGCCAGGAATTTTTTTTTTTTTTTTTGTGAACAGAAAGTATTTTCAGTGTGGCATGGTTGAGTGATGGAAGATGATCTGAACACAGGGGAAGGAGGGTTGGGAAGTGGAGGCATGCCTCCTGGTCTCCTGCCAAACCACAAGGCCTCCATCGTCATGTTTCCTGGGACCGTGTGTATGGCATCGAGGACCAGTGCACCTTCTATCGCTGATTGACGAGGCCTTCCTGCCTGACCTCAGGGCAGCCACCACACTGGACATGGTAAAGAACTGACATATCTCATGACTGGTTGGCAGGCTGTGTTGAAGGGTATTCTGGGTTGTCTGTTAGGGGTGGGTTCACAAACATTGAAGAATTAGAAACAAAGACATGCATGTCTTCTACTTCGGCCTGTCGCCCAAGCAAGATAAGTCTTGTGCTCTGTCTCGCCTATACTTTGCCTTTGTGTAAAGATTGCTGTGTTCGCACTCTGTACTCATTTATCTGTGGCTTCCGCTTATCTCTCAGTGCTATCTTGACGTGTGAGGTTATCGGATGGGCTAGCATTCTAACCTTATTTATTTACTGAAATTTTCTCGCGATCGTGGTGCTCCCGGTTCTTGTCTATTTGCGTAACCGGTTCGGTTCGAGGTTGATCGCATTTTCCATCGCCACGTCCATCGCGTTTTTCTCTGCCTCCCTTTGTCCATCGGCCTTGCATTCTCACTCGCCTTTACGGCCTTTTCGCCCCTAAATTCCGATTTCTAATCTCGCCGTTACTTGTACCACGATTCCACTATCTCATCTGCGACGATCGCGGGTCGGTTTCGTCGCCATCTTGTTTTGCGCCGGTCTCCATTACTTGTCGCACACCAGCTTTCTAGCCCACGCTATTACACGTGGTTTGTCGTTCGAATTTGCTTCCTACACTTGTTTACACTCCTCCCATTCATTTGCCACATTTTTCGATCGGCTTCGTGTGCGTGGCGATCGCGATCGCCCTTCGGCATTGCTGTTACACGTGGCGTTACTCAGCACTTTTGGTTCACGCCACTGTCGTTGCTCACGCACGTTTCGTTTCGTTCATCGCTACTGCGTTTTCTGTCACTGTGCGAGCTTGTTTACTTTTATATTTCCATTGTGTTATATTGCTATTGTGTGCGCACGGTCGATCGACCTGTATACCCTCCTCGATCGACCGTCGTGTTACGATCGTGTGCTCCGGTTTTTTTGCTCGGCGCCATTGCCCAAAATGTGAAGGACTCGGTTGGGCCGAGCAGCTCTGACGTTCAGAGTTCGCTCGCTTTCCCGGAGGACCAACGAGTTGGTTCCAACTCCGAGCAGACCGTTCTTCCCGCGGGAGAACGGACGGCCGCGGTAGTTGGAGACGACCTTCCCGCGGAGGGGACGCGGGACTCTCCCTCCTCTACCCCGACCGCCGGACGCACGACCGTTGCGTTCGAAAGCTACTAGGCAAGCGGCTGCTATTTCCAAATGCTTTATCGTTCAACCTGCCCAGAAAATCAAAGGGCAAGGCCCCCCTTAAGGGACCCACTCAAGTCAAAACATCCAAGCGGGATTCCGCTTCTCCTCCAGCCCCCTGCCTGCCTTCTAGCTTTCCGGCGCATAGTCAGACATCCGTTTACTATGCCCAGTCACGCGACCCGGCCCCCGGGGACCTTTGCCGGGGCGCGGACAGGCACGGGTGACGGTTTTGGACTGGAACCTCCACCCGTCACTCGCATTTATGAGACGCGCGGGTCCACGTCTCCCCCCCCATCTGGACTCGCCGTCTCACGACGCTCTTCCCCACCGTGCACAGGTGCAGCCAACACCCCTGCACGAGGAGCGTCCCGTTATCTCCGGACGCAGTTTTATGGCCACGTCATGGCAAGACCATGCACATGACCATAACTCTGGGCGTATGGGAACACCGAGTGCCTCCACCGGTTGTGAACATACACAAGGACGGCCGATCAACCCCCGCTCGCCCGTCGCAGGTTCCCCTAGGGGTTCAGGACGCTGGGGGTCCGACCTACTCGCCCCCCTTTTGGGCAACGTCCTCGGTCCCGTTCCTCGGGGGGAGGATCTACCAGCGGGCACCACGGGTAACCGGCCCTATTCCCCTGGGTCCCGGCACGCTCCCGGGGGGGGGACGACATACCATGGTCGAACACACCCCCCCCCCCCCCCCTGCTGCTCAAGGTTACCCCGGTCCCCGGGGAGTCCCTGCACAGTACCCTGGGCCGCCACAGCCCGCTTATCTCCCCGGGGACCAGTGGCTCTATGCCCCCGAGAGAGACCAGTGACTTAACACCCACTCCCAACCGGAACAGCTATATGGTCGCTTGTGGCACCCAATCTCACAGACCTGGGTCGACCTTGGTCTCCCACCTCGGGCGCTGTCCGATCGGCAGTCCGGCTCTCTCCCACCCTAGCCCGTCTGCCGAGCACAGAGCCACGAGGGGCCCCCCCCCCCCCCCCCCCCCCCCCCCCCCCCCCCCCCCAACGAGGGCGGGACCCTCACGCACCCGCGCAGATGCCCCCTGAGGAGGACCAACCTTCCCAGGAATTCGACTCCCCACACCCGGAGGACGACGACGATGAGGACCTCTTCTCATCCCTTTACGATATCCGCACCATTGACCGGTTTCGACCGGACTTGGTGTCGAGGGAAGCCCCCTCCCTCTGCCGATATCTTGGCCTTCCCTGACATCGTCGGGCCGCCCCCAGCCCAACGCAAACTCAGGCTCGTCGCTCCTCAGTCCCTCACTTCGCTGTGGGAGAGTCCGGCAATCCGCGCCAGGGGTGCAGACGCCCCCCCCCGCCGGGTCAAGACCTTCCCCCCGGCGCCCAATGCGGCCCCCTTCGGCTCCCTCCGGGACCCGCAGGAAGCACCCAGTGACCTCCCTCTTTGCAGACAATCCGGCAACCAGGGAGTGGGCCATCTCCCAGTCGGATTGTCGCCTGATGCCCAACCGGGCCCCCCCTACTTCGGGCACCATCTCCTTTAAAGCATTAAAGGACTGGGACCGAGTAGCCCGGATGGGCATCTTACACACCATTGCAGGGCATGCCTACCTTACCATGCTCTTGCAGAGGGCGGAGGTACTCTGGCCTGGGGATGACGACGGCGCCGTCCCAGTGCCTTCGGACAATACCTCCGAACCACACCATGAGGACGAATCTCGCTTATTCAGCGATCCCTTTATGCGACACCTAGTTAACAGGATATCGCGCATCACTTGTCGGCTGCGGCGGACAGCGCAGCAACAAGCCACTTCAATTGCCTGCTAGTGGCCAGAGACGCGGTGCTTACACGCTCTCTTCACTCTCCCCGGCACTCAAGGCTTCCCTTCGGTGTGTCCCGGGCCAGGATCACTCGCACTTTGGCGAGTACTCCACCTCGGCTATGTCCCTTTCGGTCGAGGAACGCAAGCAGGCGGCGTCCTTTGCCCCCCCCGGCCTCAGCCACGCCCTTCCAGGCCCCCCTATCGGTCTTACCCCAGGTCCATCAGGCCCACTCCGTATCCCCGACAAGCCCCATCTCCCAACGCCGGGCCGGCCAAGCGCCCTCTAAATTCGCAGAGGTCGAAATCGAAACCTCGCCAGCAACACAATTTTTCGGTTCGGTTCGGCCAACAGGCACGCCCTCGCCGGTGACTAGGGGACACACCCGCGGTGGGCACGGAACAGGGACAACCCGCCCACCAGCCCAACCCCGGGTTTTACTCCCACCTGTTCGTGATCCCCAAACCCTCGGGGGGGATGGAGGCCCATCCTCGACCTCTCTCTCCCCTCAACAAGTTCCTCAGACATACCAAGTTCAAGATGGACACGCCCTCCCAGATCAGGGACTCCATCCACCACCTAGATTGGGCCACCTCCATAGATCTGAAGGATGCGTACTTCCAGATCCTCCTTCACCCCGGCTCACAGACGTTACCTCCGGTTCGTCTGGCAGGGTCGGGTGTTCCAGTTCAAAGCTCTCCCCTTTGGTCTCTCTCCCTGGCACCCTTCCTCTTCACGAAGGTTGTCAAGGAGATGGCCGCCCTAGCCAGACAGGAGGACATTCGCCTCCTGGTGTACCTCGACGACTGGCTTGTCCTGGCCTCCTCCGGGCTCAGTGCTGAAGTCCACACCACGCGCCTCCTCAGGCTCTGTTCCACCCTGGGTTTTGTAACCAACCCCCTCAAATGCGAACTCATTCCCAGTCAGAGGTTCTCTTTCCTGGGCATGAGTTTTTGAGTTTCGACACGATTGCCATGAAGGTCGCCCCGACCCCAGAGAGGTCCGCTGGGATAGTGGACCTCATCTCTCGCCTCCGAGGAGCATCACATACCTCGGCCAGAACTCTGTCCTCCCTCTTAGGGATGATGGAGTCCCTTTCAGCCCTCATTCCGCTGGGTCGGGTCCCCAAACGCCAGCTGCAGAGGGAGTTCCGTCGTCGTTGGTCCCAGACCTCGGACCGCTGGGACCTGACCATTCCCCTCGGCCACTGGTTCTCTGGCGCCACGGACGAATGGCTCAATCCGTCCACTCTGACCACCGGCGTTCCAATCTCTCTCCCAACTCAGTCCCTCGAACTGTACACGGACGCCTCCAACTCGGGCTGGGGGGCCCACTTGGGGGACAGTCATGCCTCGGGGGTGTGGGACACACAGATGGCACGCCTCCACATCAACATATTAGAATTGGAAGCGGTCAGGCTGGCCCTCCTCCACTTCCAACACCTAATCTCGCCCAACTGGTTCTCCTCCTCACGGACAACACGTCGGTAGCCCATTACATCAAGGGGGGGGGGGGGGGGGGGGGGGGGGGGGGGGCTCACTCCATCGGCCTCTCCTACGGACAGAGGCCCTCCTTCGCTGGTGCCACACGGGGAACCACCCTCCGTGCGAGACACATAGCGGGGGGGACACAACATCCTGGCAGACTCTCTCAGCCGCTCAGGGACCCTTCTGCACACAGAGTGGACCCTGAACAAGCTGACGCTAACCACAGTATGGGAGCACTGGTTCAAGCCCATGGTCGACCTCTTTGCGACCCGCTTCAACCATCGCCTTCCCATGTATGTCTCTCCCGTCCCGGATCTCCGAGCGTACGCGGTCGATGCGCTCTCCCTCCCCTGGACGGGACTCATCGCGTACGCCTTTCCCCCCTTCCCCTTCCCAATACTTCACAAAGTGATCAGGAAGGCCAGGCTGGAGAGACCCAAACTCATCCTTATAACCCCGTGGTGGCCGACCCAGTCGTGGTTCCCAGACCTCAGGTCCCTAACTCACGTTCCCCCTCTCCAGCTAGCCCCTCGGTGGGACTTGCTCAGACAACCTCGCTCGGGCCTCCCTCACTCCAACCCCCAGATGCTTCGCCTACACGCTTGGCTGATATGCCAACCAAATTGCGACCACCGGTCCCCGCCCCCCCCCCGCGGACAGACCCCGGTCTGTCCTAGATACCCTGACAGAAGCGGGGGCATCGCAGGGATTACGGGACTTGGCCTTGGCCTCGCGTAGGACCAGCACCGAGTCCCTCTACAATTACCGATGGGAGAGATGGGTCACGTGGTGCACGGCTAACTCGGTCCCCTACCTCCACCCCTCCAACATCCAGATAGGCAATTTCCTATCCCACCTTTCGTCCTCTCGAAAGCTCTCTGCTAGTTTCATTCGGGGCTACAGATCGGCCGTATGCACCACCATCCGACAGCTGGGCGGCCCATCATTCGACAATGACTTTCTCCTTAGAGAACTATCTCGGGGGGTGGCCCTACGGGAAGCTCAGTCCCCTAGGCGCGCTCCCATGTGGGACCTCTTTCTGGTTCTTGACGCCCTCAGAAAACCCCCTTTCGAGCCCCCCCGCGCAATTCCCTTTGACATTCTCTCCTTCAAGACCACCTTCCTTCTCTCCCTGGCCTCAGCCAGGAGGCGAAGTGGGATTCATGCCCTCAGTGGTGTGGTGACCCTCGGGACATCGCCTTTCACAGAGACGGCTCGGTCTCGCTTAAGTTCCTGCCTGAGTTCTTAGCGAAGAACCAGGAACCGGGCACGACCTCTCCTTCCCTTGTTATCCGCTCCCTAGCGGATATCTTAGGCAGCGAAGGCGGCGGGGACATGACCTGTGACCCTCTAGGTGCCTCAGATACTACTGGGAGCGTTCCCGCCCCAGGCGTTCCTCTCAGAGACGCCTCCTTATTTCCATCATCAACCCCAACAACAAGAAAGACATCTCGGCGGGCTCGATTTCTAGGTGGCTATCCAATACTATCAAATCTGCCTATGCCCAGGCCCACAAAGACCTCCCAGCCCTTTCCCCTCGAGCCCATGAGGTCAGAGCGCTGGCCACGTCCACAGCGTTCCAGCACTCTGTCCCCGTGCGCCATCTCCTGGAGGCAGCCTACTGGCGTTCGGAGAACCCTTTCATAAACTTTTATCTAAGGGGGACATCGCATGACCAGGGCTGATGGTTCTAAAGGGGTTTCATTTGTGGCGGCCAATGCAGCCATAACAGTTAACCCCAGGAACCATTAGGGCGCTCGGCCCTCCTCCTATTCCTTTAAATTCTGCTATGGTCTGACATGGTATAGTATACGACGCCAAAATGGGGAGTTTGTATTATACTCCCTGTTTGGCTAAGTATACTTACCATGTCAGACTCTAATGCCCGCCCCTACCTTCCCCTTCCCCGCTAGCGCCAAGGTTCCCTGGGGTTGCCTTGCGCGCAGGCCTCGTTGAATGACGGACAGTACACGATCTTCGGCATCTTCCGTAGGCGGAAGTAGGGTGGGCGTCACGTGACTATCTTATGACTGCATTTGCCACAAAAACTTCGCCTGACAGAGCTGACTGACAGCCGTTTAATGCTATGGTCTGACATGGTAAGTATACTTAGCCAAACAGGGAGTATAATACAAACTCCCCCTCAGAGAGTGACATGGCGCTGGCGCTGAACCGCTACCTGTGCATGTCGGTGCTGCCACTGCTGATGAAGCACAGCTACTTCTTCTGTGAGTCGGAGCACATGTCCGCCCTGCTGGAGACCATGCTTCAGACTGTCTACCGCATGTCAAGTGCAAGACGCTGACCAGGGACAACTGGAGATGGTGTCTGACTTCCTCGTGGCTTTCACACAGTACGTTACCCCTTCCTTTAGCAGACTTGTTTTTTTCTGTCTGTTTTTCTTCCTTTCTTCTTCTTTTGTCTAAAATAGGGTTATTCTTTTAAAATATACATTTTTTTTTTTTTTTGCTTTTGAAAATTTAGATGTATGTGTTTGTACATGAATATATTTGTGAATATGTAACATATGGTTCAGTTTTTGCTGCTGTTGCTGTTACTACCTCTTTTTTATATCTACTGCTGCAGCTGCTTCTGCTAGTATTAAAAAGTGCATGAATTAATGAACAAGCCTTATTGTGCAAAACCCAGATGCATACTTGCTTTCTGATCGTTCATGGGTGCCCTGACATGACCATATCCATGCACACATACATAACATATCTACATGTATTCATACATACAGCCTATATAGACATGCATAGGGCAAAGGAATATATACATGTAGAAGAGTACTAGACGTTCAACATGTGTAAAATATTACAAGTGGAAAAATCATCAAGGCACGTTTCCAAGGCACAGGTTTCCTGGAAAGTAGATGACCTTGCCAAAGATTGGAGTGTGTAAGGTAAATGAAAGGAAAGAAAGCAGATACAGCAGGAAGTAAGAAAATACATACATTTAAAACAAGCAGTTAACAAACTCCCCGTCTTCTCGTCTGTGATTTCCCGTTTCGGCATCAGCATACCTTGCCATGTCAAACTCTTGCAAGCAGCTGTCAGAGTGCCAGCTCTTTTTCTTATACTTTGCTGCCCAAAGAAGTACTTTTATTCCTCCAGACAATCATGTGCCAATTGAAAAAAAAAAAAAAGGGGGAGAAGAAGCTAAATCCAACTGCCAGTATTGTCTTAGTAATGTTCAAGACTCCTGGAGTGACTTCCCCTTAGCCTTGCATCATTTTCCCTCTGTGAATTAGATTCCCTTGTTTTTTTCTGAAAGAGAGCATACTAACCTTTCATTCTTGCTTTTGACTTTGTGTCTTTGCGACTGATATGGTCCCTTTGAAACATTCCTACCATGCAGTTTACATCTTCACTGATTCTCTGTCTGTGTTAGTCTCCTTCATAATCAGTCATTACTTCCCTTTGTATGAAATAAAGCCGATGGTGTGCAGTAAAGCAGAGTAATGGTTAATGAAAGCTGTAATATGTTTCCTCAGTCCTAAACAGAGAGGTATAGGTCTTACTGTAGCATCACTTTACTTACAGACAGAAATGCAGTAATCGGCAACAGTCGGTGGTGCTGTTATAGTGTTATCACTGTGCTGGCTCTGAGCCCCAATCATTAATCTGCTGTGCAGTGCCTTGTCTACACACAAAGAAAAACAGACAGGATCCCAAACAACACTCTGTTGTATAGTGCCTCGTTTACATGCACAGATGAAACCCAAAATTAATGATTATGTCAGAGATCTCTGGCAGGAGGATTGGAATACACAGACGGACAACAAGCTCTTTCAGATCAGTCCAAACCTTAAGGAGTTCCTCTCGTCTGCGTCTGGTGGTCCTAAAGAAGAAACAGTTCTGTGCCGGCTGCACACCGGCCATTTGTATTTTACTCATTCCTACCTTTTAAAGAGTGAAGAAGCTCCGTGGTGCATTCCACGTCATGTGCCACTCACAATGAAACATATTCTTTTGGAGTGTTGGGACTTGCATGATGTGAGACACAAACATTTTACAGCAGAGTCCATGAAAATCCTGTTCAGAGATGTTCCACCTGACGTGATCTTTGGGTTTTTGAGAGAGATTAACAATTTTCATCTGATTTAAGATTTTATGGAAGAAGGATTTTTAACGAAGTTTCTGGTGCGTTTCTAGAAGATATCATTTAAAGAGATGTGTGAAAGATTTTTTTTTTTTTTTTTTTTTATTAAATGACTGGTGAGTTGATTTTAACATGGTGACAGCCTGATGTGACCCTTTGCGGTCGGCTGGGCTCTAGCAACATTATCTTATCTTACAAGCACAGAGCAACAGTCAGGATCCTAAGAGTTCTGTGATGTTGATAATTTTTTTACGTTTTTGTGTTTGGTCGGTTTCTAGTGCTGTGTTTTTTGTGTGAAATGCACCTGGACCAAATTTCTCATGATGAGATAATAAAGTGTCTCTTATCTTATCTTATCTTATCTTAAACAACACTTTGTTGTATAGCACCTTGTCTACATACACAGAGAAACAGACAGGATCTCTCCCCCCCCCCAAACTTTGTTGTATAGTGCCTTGTCTACATACACAGAGAAACAGACAGGATTCCCCCCCCCCCCCCCCCCCCCCAACTTTGTTGTATAGTGCCTTGTCTACATACACAGAAAAACAGACAGGATCCCAAACAACGCTTTGTTGTATAGTGCCTTGTCTACATACACAGAGAAACAGACAGAATCTCAAACAACACTTTGTTATATACTGCCTTGTTTTTGTTATATACTGCCTTGTTTACATAGAGAATTAGACAGCCAGGATCCCAGGCTGTGAAATGCTTTGTCTTCATAGACGAGCAAGACTACATTGTGTGTGGTGTTGCAGACAACTGCGTCCGCCTATGATGACCAATCTGCTGCGCAAGCTGACTGTGGATGTGCCAGCACTGTCTGAACACACCATCATCCCATTGAGGGTCAGTGGCCATTGGTTTGGGGCAGGAGGGGTGTGTGTGTGTGTGTGTGTGTGTGTGTGTGTGTGTGTGTGTGTGTGCACATGTGGGGCTGGGGATGGTCTGGTGTGTGTATGTGTGTGTGTGTTTGTGTGTGTGTGTGTGTGTGAGAGAGAGAGAGAGGGAGTATGTACATGTAAGAGAGACAAGGACAGTCATGTAGAAAGTAAGCAAGAAAGCACTAACACATGCTGTTTTGGGGTAATTGAAATTGTGGGAGATCACAAACACATAGAAAAAATGAAGGTTTATATTCTTACATTGCTGCTGCCCCCCCCCCCCCCCCCCCCCCCCCTCCCCATGTGGAGAGGTTTATGCCATTTTCATTCTATTTATGAATATAGTGCTGATTGGCAGTAAAAGCTGACATAATTACGAGATTTTGACTATTGGTCCATGACAGGTGCTGACCTCACACTACGAGAGATGCGGACGTTACTATGGCAGTGGTGGTGGTTACCAAGGAACAGCCAGTGAAGAGAAAAGCGCGCCTGACTATGATGCTCTTCAGTGGCATCTTTGACTCCCTGGCTCAAAGGGTGAGAACTAACCCTTGCTTCACTGCTGGGTATTAAAAGCTTAACTGTTCTGCATTCTGCAAAAGAAAGCATACAGATGCATGCATACATTCCTCCTTATAATCATCTTGAAAAAGATTTTCCTTCTAATTGATCCATGCTATATTAAAATGTTAAATGGGAAGAAAAAGCCAGTGCAAGTCTGCATTTTTTCAGGCTTATGACCCAGAGCTCTTCTCAAAGGCTCTTCCATGCTTGTCTGCCATTGGCTGTGCTCTGTCACCTGACTACTCTCTCAGCCACCATGATGACAGCTGGTTGAGACAAACCAGCATGGACCTGGATGGTACCTTCAACCCACGCCCTGTGGGACACAGCAAGGTGGGTACTGTATATAAAATGTCCCTTTTTCTCTGCTTTGCCTTGTTCCTTTGCTTGTGGTGGCTTTTTTTGCCTACCACACATTTCCTTTTCCTGTACACAGTCGCATTGAGATGGATCTGGTCATAGTGTCACTGTCAGCACTTCACTAACACTGATCAGTGTCAGATGGCCATGACATCACTCCAGCACAAGAGTTCCTGCTTTGCTGTCAGGTAACCTAGATTGTCTTCAGTGTTGCCTATTTTGATCTTACTACTGAACAGCTCCTCCTGAGCTCTGTCTTCAAGACAGTGATGGCTTGGTTGTGGAGTCAGACAGTGAGCATCCCCATCTAAAGAGAGGCCATCACCATATCCTCCAACCACAGTCCCCGTAAATCTGCCCACACCCAAGACTGACCCAAACTTCCCGCTGACATGGATGTGGAGGAAAACACCCAAGACTGACCATAACTTCCTGCTGACAGGAACATGGAAAGAAACACCCAAGACTGACCCAAATTCCTCACAGGCATAAACATTAAGGAGAAACACCAGGACTTACCTATAGTCAGGGACATGGAGAGGGAAACAAAAATGAGTTGACCAGCAGATTAAAACATTGATTTCCAAGATTTTTAGTTGGATGTGCATTGTAAATCTTTCACAGGGAATGGGAAACAGCAGCTACAAAAGAAAAAGAAGATACTTTTATAAACACATGTTTTTTGAATGTTTTTTTTTTTTTTTTTCAGAGTGGGCTTGAACCAGCCTCTGGAGTCGGCCATCAACAAGTTTGGGGAACACTACCATGACTGCTGGGCGATGAAGAAGGTCAGGACACTGTTGCAACAACAACTGCAACAACAACACTAACAACAGACTATAAACAAGCAACCCAATTAAACAGCAGCACCAGCAGTACACTGTTGTCATGATAGCTTGAAATGATAGTTGGTTTAATTCTGCCAGGGAGGCTGTGCTTTCATTTGTCAGTTGCTTTGCTTTTCTGCCTGTCAGCAGAATTACATTAAAATACTGAAGCTAGTTTCACCATACTTCATCAAAATATGGAATGCAGCCCTAAGATGAACCCTTCAAATTTTGGTGTTGATTCAGACCAAAAAATGGATGCCATATTGTTCAGCACAATTTTAACAAATCTTATTACAAAAAAAGTACTTAATATATTTTAAGGAAATGTGATGGACAGATGGAACATGGCCTGACAATAACTCAAATTTTGGTGCAGAACCATGGGATGGATACTGGATCACATTAGGAATCCACGATCTGTACACATTCTTGTCAAGATCATTAAAAATTGCTATATAATTATCAGATGTTTTCTATTGGACTTATTTACTTATTTACGGTGAATTTACGTCTGAATCAGTAACTTTCTTTAAACTAATAGATTCTCTAGTAATATTGAAATTCTCTTTGATATAAATGCTCATGTTCTATATTTTGCATGTTCTAATCAAAAAGTACCTAGGGGTAGTAACTCTCCAGTCATTACCAGCCGTTGCTTCCCAATACAGAAAATGTCGCTGACACTTTTGAATGGACTGGAAGAACGAATCCGAGACTCATTTGACCTCAGCAGAGGTCTTTCATGTGTGGAATACCTTTTGGTATTGTGTACATTTGGAATGTTTTTGCCTGGCTCTTTTCATCATGCACTGAAAGATTTTCCCCATAACTTTTGCTGTGATTGTTTGAAGTGCTCATCAAGAATCATGATCACACCAGCTGCCGTGGCGAAGTGGTTAGTGTCATGGATTCCCAGCTGGGAGGTCGTGGGTTTGATTCCCATCAGAGTCACGTGAGTTTTTCTCTGCCCCGACTGGCTCCTACCCAGAGTTGAGTTTGCTGCGGACTCAGTTGGGAAGACTGGGACCACGCAGTCGAGTTTCGTCCTCTTAATGGATGCATTTCTGAGAGTGTTGCTCAAATTTCCTGACCAACACTGTAGGTGCCTGTATCTCTCGGGCCTGGTTGACGCCGGTATATTTCATGAAAGGAAGCGTAGAGTACAGCCCTGTCATGTAGTCTCAGACCGAAATGGAAATCCATAGCATCATCATAATCATCCTCATTCTCATTGATCAGCAAAAAAAAAAAAAAAATGTCTCAAATTCTGTGGCCCTTCATGCCCTGCTGTCATGGTGACCTCAATTTCGATGCCCTCTCCACGTCTGTGGCCTTGGTTTTGGTTCCGTCGGAGTCACCAGTATCAGCGAATCCATGGGGGCTGTCATTGAATGGACGTGGTGGCGCCCTCCAGAGGGAGAGCTCGCTCACGCCGGCTCCACGATTAAACAATTATTGTCGTCAGTAGGGGGCTTAGTAGGTGGTGTCCTGCGTATGTTAGATCAGAACAGGCGCCTCTGAACACCACCGAAGTGACTCGGCAGCAGTGCAGTGTCTCCTCCAGTGGACGACTTGACATTGACTGCTCCCTGTGGATTGCTGTGCCGGGGCTGCGGTGGGGCCAATGGGCTGTGGCTGTGGACGGGGTGTCGGAATGGGCGGTGTGGGTGCACTGCCTCTGAGGTGGCACAGAGGTTGGGACAGCAAAAAAAAAAAAAAAAAGAAAGAAAGAAAAAAATGATCACATTTACAAAACTGCAAGAGTGTGTGTGTGTGTGTGTGTGTGTGTGTGTGTGTGATGCATGTGTATGAGTGTTCAGTCAAAGTGAATGTAAGCTGACCTCAACATCTAATTTGTATGGTGAGAGAGATTTCACATATCGTTGTTGAAAAGCTGAATATGTGTGATTCTGGCCCAAGGATTGAAGTGATTTGTGAGTACAGTGGCGGATGTTTGACTTCTAAAATGTGTGGTGCTCTTCACTTCAACAGATCGAGGAGGGGTGGATGTACGGCAGTCACTATGATGACGACCGCAAAAGTCACCCCCTTCTGAAGCCATACCACCTGTTGGATGAGAAGGCAAGTTTGTTGTGTTCACTTCTACTTTGTTGTCTATGTGGATATGCAGTACAAGACCTGGAAACTTGAAAATTCCTGTCAGTGGAATGGCCTTTTCTGGAGCATAAGAAATGCTTGAAATTTGTACAGGCCAAAAAGCGCAGCAAAATATCTGCAGCAAAAAAAGAACACCGTGTCAGCTGCAATAAGAAATCTAAAATGTTTTTTAAAATAAGAATTGAGAGACGAGAGAGAGAGAGAGAGGATGGGTGGGGGAAGGCTAGTATTTGTTGATGATCCAAACAACGCAGTGTGCAAACATCGTATTGTGGCAAACATCTGCTCACTGGGGTTATTTCCCTGTCCACGTCTGCTTTATGTGTTACTTCTTTTTTCTTTTGAACATCGGAAACATTTTGTGTTCAGCAAAAGTTGGGACAGGAAGGCTACAAAGACTGGTTGATCCTTCCCACAGAAGGCTCATAATGCTAAACATGTTTCACAGATTGTAAAAAAGAATTTCAACATCATGGATATGGACAAAAGTGCAATCAGAAATGCTAACGTTACATTATTTATAGGCTTGAAGCTTATGAACAAAAACATAGAGAAAGTCCTTTAATTTTTGGTAAAGAACCAGCAGGAACCCTCCTTTTCAAAGAGAAGACTAGAATTTGCATTCTGTATTAGTTTGTTGCATTGATTTTGCATAGATAAGTTTGAATCTTCTACTGTCTGTTGTGAGTGATTTGTTATTGTGGGGATCTTCTGGTTTGTCTTTCTGTGCAAATCTGTGTTTCTGTGTATGTGGATCTGTTTATCTGTAGGCGGTGATCTATGAGATATATGAAGTATTGATTTCTTTGTATGGATTTGTTTGTTTACCTTTGTGAATTTGTCTACCTATGTGGATCTATCTACCTGTGTTGATCTGTTAATCTACCTTTGTAGCTCTGTCTGTCCATGTAGATCTGTTTATCTACATTTGTGGATCTGACAGTCCATGCAGATCTGTTACCATCTCCATATGGATCTGTCTCCCTGTATGGATCTGTTTTTCTACGTGTGTGGATATGTCCGTCTACCATAGTGGATCTGTCTGCCTGTGTCTGTCTGTGTGAATCTGTTTATGTGGATCTGTTTGTGGATCCGTTAGTCTGAATATGTCAATTTTTTTTATTACCGGATGTGGGTCGTTTGTCTACCTGTGGATCTGTTTGTTCACCTGTGTGGATCTTATCTGGTTGTATGAATCTGTTTACCAGCATGGATTTATGTTTGTGGACCTGTCTGCCTGTGTGGATCTTTTTGTGTGGATCTGTTTGTATACATGACAGATTGTCAGCCAAAGTGGATCTTGTCTTCTGTGTGGATCTGTTTTTGTGGATCTGTTTGTATATCTGACTGAAGCTTTTTTTTATGTTTTTTTTTTTCTGCGTTTCTTCTTTGTGTGTAGATCTCTGTTTTTATTCCTGGGAGAATCTGTATGCCGGATGTGTGGATTTGTTCATCCTTAGATACTTTTTTTTTGTGTGTGTATCTGAATACCTGTGTGGATCTGTTCATCTGTGTGGATCTGTTTGTATACCTATATTAGATACCTGTGTGGATCTTTTTGTTTTGTGTGGATCTTTTTTTGATTAAAAAGTGAAGTAATATTCGATGAGAATTTTAGTGGTGGAGTGACCCTACCAGCAGAAGAGTGGAACATAGGGAGATGGTGGGTGGTGTGTGCAGGGCAAGCTTCGCTACACAGAGCCAGTCAGAGAGACCATGAAGGCCATGCTGGGCTGGGGCTGGACCCTGGAGCAGGACCAGGCTCGCTTCTCCTCCAACAGGGACAGCATCAAGCGCAGGGCCTCCAAAGCCAACATTGTAAGGATGACTAGAGCACCTCTGCAGGTCTTTTTAGTCACCCCACTGCAGTTAGTTTGTTGATGTGGTTGCTGTTGCCCTACTTTTGTGGGACACAGGCCAGATAGTTCAGAGATGTCCCCAAAGCAGAAAGTGAGCTCCTTTTTCCTGTTCTCTTTCATTCACTTATCTTCCAGCCTCCATCACTCCCACTTTTCTACCCCCACCCTAACTCCTTTAGTGGCATAACTCCCATGCTGCTTACAGAATCAACTCGTACTGCAAAGAAAAAAAAACAACTATGCTATCTGACTCACACACACACACACACACACACACACACACACACACACACACACAGGCAGTGCACACATACTCATATGCACACACACACGCACACACACATGCGCACACACACACACACACACACACACACACACACACACACACACACACACACACACACACACGTGCGCGCACATCGCATACACACGCTCATACACACTCACACAGACATACACATGCTTACACATACAAGTGTGCATAAACATAACTATATTGCTTTTTCACAAAATAGATTGCACATTCTTATATCCCCAAAGAGAGGTAGGCATGCACACACACACATACCACACACACACACACACACACACACACACACACACACACACAAAAGATCTTTTAATTGCAGTGGAAAGTCCTTTTGAGATCCTTTATTGGCTGCATGGTTTTTGCCTGGGAACGCTTTCTTATTTTTTTCCAGATGCATGTGGATAAATTTTTTTTATGGATGAAATCATCCAGATGACTCCATCTCTTGTGTAGCTGTAAATTGTATAGATAGCGTGCCCAGACTGCAGGTAGGAAAGATGCAGAATAAATCGTTTTACTCCTATCTTCCCTTTTCCACCATTTTTCCCATCCCTGCTGCATTGAACATATATTATTGTCATCACCAGTATCCCTTGTCAAGAACAAGGATGTGTTTTCATTAAAGTGGCAACTTTTGAAAAATATGAACATCACCATGCACTTGATTTTGAAAGCACGAGTGTAACATGACCTAATATATTTCTGTTTTCAGTACCACTTTTTGAAACATGACTGCAGCCAGTTCAGTTTTAATGAAATTGTTGCAATTTTTCACTGTTTTTGATGTTACACAAAGTTTATTGAGAGTTTGTTTTTTTGTACTGGCTTGTGATGATGAAAGGCAGCAGATAACATTAATAGTCAGGTCAACTGTATGTCTCCTGGTTTTCAGAGCATTGGAACACTAGTTCTCTCAGCTGACAGAGACAACATCTTTGCCAGTGGGCTCTCTCTCTTCTCATGCTCCTTTCGTGCTTCTCATAGCACCCCACCCCCCCTCCTCATTCACTGTATTCTTGTTAGAGGTAGCCATGCACCACTCTTTCCCTCACTTCCATGCTTATGAGTCTTTGTGAAAGAAGTCCTGTGCCTTCTCTGAATGTCTCCCTGGCATGCTATTGTGGGCCTAGTATCAGCATCTGTCAGTGTCAGAGTTCTGTCCTCTTCTGAGTACTGATGTTAAACTTTTGAGGACCCAAGTTTTTTCTCATGCTCTACCACCAAGACTTTTTTTTTTTCTTTTTTATGTTGGAAGGCTAGGGATGTTTCTCTCTTTCTCTCTGTTTTTCTTTTCAGTTAGAAGTCTGGATGTTCTGCATGACTGTTGTATGTATAAAATCATATAGTCCTGTGCAAGTCAGATTAATGCAAATGTACAATGTTTTAGAAATAATTGAAATCTCTTGCTGTCTCTGTAAGTCAAACATGCAGAGAAACTCAGGAACGTATTAACAAAAATGTAACTGACTTCTATAAATCTTCAAAACAGTAAGAGTTTTTTTTAATGGTGCTTTTTATTCAGATTGAAAACCTGCTAAAATATGCTCTGTTCTATTTGCACATTTATGGTATGCTGCTTTTTAAAACACTCTCTCTTGTGCTTGCAGCAAGATATTGGCTACAGCCCAGACCTATGATCTGCGCAACATCACGCTGACAAGGGAAATGCTGGTAAGTCATAGGTTTCTTTTTTTTTTTTTTTCTTTCTGACAACTGATTTCCTTTATGCCATGTAGTTCTCAAAAGATTTCTATGAACTTCTGAAAGTATAGGGCCTTGAAACTCCTGACGTGTCGGTATCCCCTGGTCTGTTATTTTCCTGACTGTCCAGATCCACCTGTGAGGATTACAATGTTTTATTTCCATATGGGTTACACTGAAAGGGATTAAACTTTAAGATGTTGCATTTCGAGCTGCCTGCTTCAACTTCTTGGTGCAACATGTACAATATGCTTCATAATGACCAGGGAAAATGTACTCTTTTATGTTTGTCTTGCATCAAGTATGACAGGAGAAAGCAAGAAGTCACTGTGGAAGATGACAGCATGGTTGTGAATGATTCAGTGACCCAGCCATTGCTATATCAATATCGAAAGCTCAGACATCAGTGTGGACCAAACAAGAATGCTTGAAATTGAATTTAACTTAAATTGTTTAGGTGGTCCCTAAGCGTGGTAGTTGGGATCAGTGTTCAGGTCTTCACTCTGGTCAGCCATAAACATCAACAGAAAACACACACAGGCACAGATGCAGCAAACTCTTTCCTCAGCAACAGTTTTATACAAAGATTGGTGCAATTTGGACTTGCAGGGGTTTTTGGTTATTCTCTTTGAAATAATACCAGTTCTTATGAATTTATCTGATGATCTAAAACATTAATTTAAGAGTATTGGTAAATGTTGAGTAAAAGATGTGGTTGTATCAAGTTCTGGTGATTGCTTCAGTAAGTTACAGCAACAGTAATAATGTGGTGATTGCCTCAGTAAGTTTACAGCAACAGTAATGCTTCACACTGATGGATAAATGCTGCAACCTGTTCACTGACAATGGCTGAGAGGCTGGCGGAAAATGCCCATGATCTGTGGGCCAAGAGAAAAGAGAGAGGAACTGGATTCCATTGGTAAGTTGAACGCATGCTGCTGGCTGGATGGGTGGTTTCCATTGGCCAGTCAGCCATTGTAAATTATATACACTGTCACAAGGGAATCCCAGGGTCATGAGATCATGTGTACTGCTGCTTCTGTTCACATGTCACCAAGACAACCACTTTTGTCTGTGGAAGATTTGACCTCTTTTCAAGATCAGGATACTTATGTAAAGTACTTGACATGGCTTAGGAAACTGTGTGCAGTACGTTACGTTACTGTACAAAAAAAAGAAGGCCTAGTAGAAAGTACTTTTTTCTTGTTTGGGTTCAAAGCCAAAGGAAAGCTGAAATGTCGGCCATTGTGGTTCTGCTGTGGCATGCAGTCAGCTTAACTTTTACCACATTGTGAATTTATTGTAGTATAAAGCATTATTACATTTGCATTGTGACATTCATTTAGCCTAGCTTCGACAGCATTGTGAATTTATTGCAGTATAAGGGATTATTAGTTTGCATTGTTAAAAGACTTTGCCTAGCTTTGACTACAGTATGAATTTATTGTAGTGTTGGGGCTTATCAGTGTGTTATTGGACATGCAGTTATCCTAGCTTTGATTGCATAGTGGATTTATTGTAGGATAAAGATTGTTGGTCTGTGGTGCATAATAATGTATTCTTCTGCTCAGAACTTCAGTGCACTGGTAGAGGTCGTTCAGAATTGTGAGTTTTGTATTCAGTGACTCAGAAATGCCTATGTGGATAGGTGGAGGAGTACACCCTCAGCTGGTACCCTATGACATCCTCACCGACAGAGAGCGGAAGAAAACACGGGAACATGCCCAGGAGCTCCTGAGGTTCCTCCAGTTCCTGGGATTCAGGATCACCAGGTGACCCTACTGGTCTCATGTCATGTAGCAAGTTCTTCTTTGAGGCTTTCAGGAAACAGGGCAAAGGACCTTTATGACAACTCCACACGATGATTTTGTGTCATGTTGTGTACAGTAGAAGAAAAATTCTCTTTATTGTCTGTCAGATAATATGCAGTGAGAAAAACAAAAATGGCTGAAATGGCTGCAGCTTGGAAGTCAAGAGAAGAAAGAAAATGAACTCAGTGGTGTCATCTTCATCATCCTTACCTCCTCTGATCAGAATAAAACAAAAAGTGTCCAATTTTGTTACCCTTCCTGCATTTTTAGTGACCTCAGTTTTGATTTCCTGTTCATGACTGTGCCCTCGATTAGTTTATGCTGAGGTCATAGGTATCCACATAGTCAAAGGGACTGTTGTAGGACAGGTGTGGTATTGCTCCTGGAGAGTGACACTCACTCATTCTGGATATACATCCTGAAAGATTACTGTCAGAAGACAGCTTAGTAGAGGTGTTTGTTTAGGACCGGCACCTCAACATTACTGAAGTGGCAGTGAAGTATCTTTCGCTTTGATGGGTTGCATCATGACAACCTGATAACGACAGCTCCTCCTGAACTGCTAGTGCTATGGTTGTGCAGGACAAGACAGGTGTGGCTGTGGACAGGGAGCTCAAATAAGAACCGTGGGAATAGTGCCGCTGAAGTGGCATGGCAGAGAGACAGCAAAATGAAAAAGGAAATATCTGCGAATATTTCTTTTGACAATTTAGCACTTGAAGAAGTTGTTGTTGACTGTGGATAGGTTGGTGACTAGTCAGAATAGGGAGGGTTGTTCTAAAGTAGTGGAAACTACTATCACACTGGGGTGCAAGTCCTCAGGATTAAACCAGAAATCTGGATCAGAAAAAAAATGAAACTTTATCTCTGGATCATCAGTGTTATGTTTGTGCTGGTTGGGTGCTTCCCGGTGCTTAGATATTTCGGGAAAAGTGATATCTTCTCTTTGGTTCATCTGTATATACTCTGTTTTGTGATGCATATATGAATACAGAATAAATGTTTAGGAAAGAAAGTTATTGCTGAGTTTAGCTGTTATCTGCGACATGTGACAAAAGATTTGGATAGCCTATGGTGAATAGTCAAGGAACCACATGATGCTGAAAATGGGCTAAGCTTGACAAACTTGGCAAAGATTGACTGGTTGGTGCAGAGAACATGGGTTGGTGTCAGGAGATTGACTCCCTGTGCATGTCAATGTGTATCTAACCTCGATGTATGTCACCAGTCAATGGGGAGAAATCGTTGACTGCTTACACAAACAATCCATTAGACATGTGCTGCAGTTTTCTTTGATGCAAAAACTCGGGGAGAGAAGAGGGAGAGGAGGGGGAGGGTGGTATATCCACATGTACTATAAAAAGTATAATCAAGAACTCTCTCTCCCTCTCTCTCTCCCTCTCTCTCTCTGACCTCATTGCACAGTGTGATATATTTCAGGATTGATGGGTTGTATTGGATGGCCACAATTTGAATTTCAGGATTGGTGGGGCAGCCCCAGTCCAATTTCAGGATTGGGGCCATTCCCTACATGCGCCCATAGTATCACAGTGATCTGTCACAGAAGTCTTGGCCCTTTTGTAGTGAGAGTCATTCAGAAGCATTGCATTCAGAGGCATTGTTAATGTGGAATTTCCACTGTTATTATTTGTGGAAGTGGTCTTTAATTATGCTGTTTGAAAATCATTGTCCCAGTGATGAAACTATGAATGGTTTTTAATATTTCCTTTTACATTTTTTTTTTTTTTTTGCATGACAAGCTTTACAGTGTTTATGCTTGTTCATCCAATTTGGGGGTGACTAGTTTGGCGTCGTATACTATACCATGTCAGACCATAGCATTAAACGGCTGTCAGTCAGCTCTGTCAGGCCGAATTTTTGTGGCCAGTGCAGTCATAAGATAGTCACGTGACGCCCACCCTACTTCCGCCAATGGAAGATGCCGATGTTCGTTTCCCGTACGTCATTCTACTTCGGCCTGTTGCCCAAGCAAGATGAGTCTTGTGCTCTGTCTCGCCTATACTTTGCCTCTGTGTAAAGATTGCGTGTGTTCGCATTCTGGACTCATTTATCTGTGGCTTGCGCTAAACCCTGAGTACACTTGCCGTGTGAGGCTCGGTGGGCTAGCATTTCTAGCATTCTAGCATTTGATTTATTGATTTATTTTCGCGATCGTCGTCGTTCCGGTTCGTGGCTATCCGCGTATCCCGGTTCGAGGTTTATCGGCGTTTCCTCGCCAGTTTCTTGGCGTTTTCCTTGGCACCCTCGGGTTCCTCGGCCTTTCTAGACTCGCACGCCTCCTTGAGGCCCTCGTGATCCCTAAATTCCAATCTCGCCGATACTTGTGCTACGATCCTGCTACCACTTGTGCGACGACTGCGTGGCCTCTCGCCGCCATCTTTCTTGTGCCGGTCTAACTTTCTGTCGTCGCCCCATCTTTATAAACCCACTGTGCTACACATGGTTGCCTTCTATTTCGTTTATCTGCATTTATTATTTTATCTTCATATATCGCAATTTTGTCTCTCTGCTATGTGTGCGTAGCAATCACGATCACCTCCTTATCGTATTTGTACTCCGTCACGCTGTGTTACTCAGCACTTTTCGGTGACGTGCTGTGGACGCGTATCGACCTTTCCCCCTTTTCTTGGTCCCCAGCCACATCACACGCGCGATTTTTGCTCCACCCCTCACTCGTGTGTTTATCACTGTGCGGTGCTTAGTTTATCACTGCGCTACTATCGTTAACTCGTGTGTTTTTTTCTCCCTCTAAGCACGGCCGATCGACTTGACTTATCCCTTGCTCGATCGACCGTCGTGTCCCCCCTTTGCGATCGTGTGCTTCGGTTTTGCTCGGCTCCATTGCCCCAAATGGTGAAGGACTCTGTTGGGTCGAGCCACTCTAAAGTTCAGAGTTCGCTCTCTTCCTGGAGGACTCACGAGTCGGTTCCAACCCCGAGCAAACCGTTCTTACCTCGGAAGAACGGACGGCCGAGGTAGTTGGAGACGACCTTTCCGTGGAGGGGACGCGGGATCCTTTCTCCTCTACCCGACCGCCGGATGCACGACCGCTGCGTTCGAAAGGTACAAGACAAGCGGCCGCCATTAGTAAATGTTTATCTTTTGACCTGCCCAGAAAATCAAAGGGCAAGGCCCCCCTTAAGGGGCCCAGTCAAGCCAAATCGTCCCAGCGAAATTCCACTTCTCCTTTGGCCAGCTTGCCTTCAACTTTTCCGATGCCTAGCGAGACATCTATCTGTTATGCCGAGTCACGCGACCCTCGGCCCCCGGGGACCTTTGCCGAGACGCGGACAGGCACGGATGACGGGCTTGGGCAGGAACCACCACCCGTCACTCGCCTCTATATGAGGCGCGTCTCCAGTTCTCCCCCCCTAACTGGACTTGCCATCTCAGGACGCTCAACCCCACCGTGCATGGGTGCAGCCAACACCCCTGCACGAGGAGCGTCCCACTACCTCCGGACGCAGTTTTATGTTCACGTCATGGCAGGGCCATGGACATGACCATAATTCTGATCGTATGGCCACACCGGGTTTTGACGCCGGCCGTGGCCATACACAAAGACAGCAGACCAACCCCGATCGACCGTCGCAGGTTCCCCTAGGGGTTCAGGACGTGGGGGGGGGTCTACTTACTCGGCTCCCCCTTTTGGGCGACGTCCTCGGTCCCGTTCCTCCGGGGGAGGATCTACCAGTGGGGCCAGGGGTAACCTGGCCTATCCCCCTTGGGGAGGGAACATGGGACTGCAGCCAATCCTACCCGCACACAGGTGGGTAGGGGGCTCGGCTACCGTGCCACCCTCCTCCCCACCTCCTGCCTCCTCAGAGGCCCACACCATGGACGTGCCTGGGGGCTCGGCACGCTCCCGGGGGTGACGACAAACCATGGTCTCGCAATACCCCCCCCCCCCCCCTGCTGTTCCAGGTTACCCCGGTCCCCAGGGAGTCCCTGCACTGACCCCAGGGCCGCCACAGCCCACCTACCTCCCCGGGGACCAGTGGCTCTATGCCCCCGAAAGAGACCAGTGGCTTAACACCCCACACACCCAATTGGACCAGCTGTATGGTCGCTTGTGGCACCCAGCCTCATCCACCTGGGTCAACCATGGTCTCCCACCTCGGGCGCTGTCCGATCGGCAGGCTGGGCTCCCCCACCCTAGTCTGGCTGCCAAGCACAGAGCCACGAAGGACCCGCCCTCCCCCCCCCCAGGGGGGGGGGGGGGGGGGGCTCACTCCATCGGCCCTCACTGCGGACAGAGGCCCTCCTTCGCTGGTGCCACGCACGGGGAACCACCCTCCATGCGAGACACATAGCGGGGACACGCAGTATCCTGGCAGACTCTCTCAGCCGCTCAGGGACCCTTCTGCACACAGAGTGGACACTGAACAAGCTGACACTAACCACGGTATGGGAACACTGGTTCAAGCCCATGGTCGACCTCTTTGCAAACCGGTTCAACCATCGGCTTCCAATGTATGTCTCTCCCGTCCCCGATCCCCGAGCGTATGCGGTCAATGCGCTGTCCCTTCCCTGGGCGGGCCTCATAGTCTACGCCTTTCCCCCCTTCCCATACTCCACAAAGTGATCAGAAAGGCGAGGTTGGATAGACCCAGGCTCATCCTCATAACCCCTTGGTGGCCGACCCAATTGTGGTTTCCAGACCTCAGGTCTCTCACTCACGTTCCCCCCCTCCAGCTAGCCCCTCGGTGGGACATGCTCAGACAACCCTGCTCAGGCCTCCCTCACTCCAACCCCCAGATGCTTCGCCTACACGCTTGGCTCCTATGCCAGCCCAAGTGCGAACACCTGTCCCCACCTCCCTCTCTGACAGATCCCGGTCCGTCCTAGATACCCTGGCAGAGGCCGGGGCATTGCAGGGACTACGTGATTTGGCCTCTCTGCCTCACGTCGGACCAGCACCGAGTCCCTCTACAATTACCGATAGGAAAGATGGGTCACGTGGTGCTCGGCTAACTCGGTCCCTACCTCCACCCCTCCAACATCCAGATAGGCAATTTCCTATCCCACCTTTCGTCCTCTCGGAAGCTCTCTGCCAGCTCCATTCGGGGCTACAGGTCGGCATATGCACCACCATCCGACAGCTCGGCGGCCCATCTTTCGACAATGACTTTCTCCTCAGAGAGCTATCTAGGGGGGTGGCCTTATGGGAAGCTCAGTCCCCTAGGCGCGCTCCCATGTGGGACCTATATCTGGTACTAGACACCCTCAGAAAACCCCCTTTCAAGCCCCTAGCCACTCTTCCCTTTGACCTCCTCTCCTTCAAGACCACTTTCCTCCTCTCCCTGGCCTCGGCCAGAAGGCGAAGTGAGATTCATGCCCTCAGCAGGGGACCCACGGGACATCGCCTTTCACAGGGACGGCTTGGTCTCGCTTAAGTTCCTTCCAGAGTTCTTAGCTAAGAACCAGGAACCGGGCACAGCCTCTCCTTCCCTTGTCATCCGCTCCCTAGCGGATATCCTAGGAAGAAGCGAACGTGGCGGAGACATGGACCTGTGCCCTTCTAGGTGCCTGAGATACTACTGGGAGCGCTCATGCCCCAGGCATTCCTCTCAGAGATGCCTTCTTATTTCCATCACCCCAACAATAAGAAAGACATCTCGGCTGGCACTATCTCTAGGTGGCTATCCAATACTATAAGATCTGCCTATGCCCAGGCGTACAAGGACCTCTCGGCCCTTTCCCCCCGAGCCCATGAGGTCAGAGCGCTGGCCACTTCCACAGCGTTCCAGCACTCTGTCCCCTTGCGCCATCTCCTGGAGGCAGCCTACTGGCATTCGGAGAACCCTTTCATAAGCTTTTATTTGAGGGATATCCGCATGACCAGGGCTGACGGTTCTAAAGGGATTTCCTTTGTGGCGGCCAATGCAGCCATATCGGTTAACCCCAAGAACCACTAGGGCGCTCTGCCCTCCTCGTATTCCTTTAAATTCTGCTATGGTCTGACATGGTATAGTATACGACGCCAAAATGGGGAGTTTGTATTATACTCCCTGTTTGGCTAAGTATACTTACCATGTCAGACTCTAATGCCCGCCCTACCTTCCCCTCTAGCGCCAAGGTTCTTTGGGTGCCTTGTGCGCGCAGGCCTCGTTGAATGACGTACGGGAAACGAACATCGGCATCTTCCGTTGGCGGAAGTAGGGTGGGTGTCACGTGACTATCTTATGACTGCATTCGCCACAAAAATTCGGCCTGACAGAGCTGACTGACAGCCGTTTAATGCTATGGTCTGACATGGTAAGTATACTTAGCCAAACAGGGAGTATAATACAAACTCCCCATGTCAACTGCTTTCCCAGCAGGTATTGAAGAAAGAAGCTGTTTTATGGTGTTGTTGGGGGTTCCATGCTTGATATATTCCCATGAAAATGTATGGAAGCGTTCAAATTTGGCCATATTTACCACCCATTTCTGTTTGTTACTTCTTTTGCATGGATGGTTTGGCTGTGTTTTGAAAATTACAGTAATCATATTACATTTGTATATATGTATATATCTCAGCTTTCTGTTTATCTTAAGTATGTTCTTGTGTTTTTTTGGTGCATGCAAATGTATATGTGTGTGTGGGTGTGTGAAGGTGAGTTTTTACTCTGTAAAATTACCAATAAGTAATCAGATATTTGTTCAGTATCAACATTAGTGCAGTCATGCTTCTATACTGAGTCACCAGTCTGGGCTTATTTTGCATAAACACGTTGAACATGCAACTTGTATACATGTCCGGGAATATTTCAACTTGATGGTTCAAACGAATTTAATGGGTTTGTGGTTTCATGCCTATCTTGAGATGCTGACAGTTGTTGTCCAAACTGGGTTAACCACCAACCCTTGCAAATTATGATTATTCAAACCTTTGGAGAAATAAGATTTTTGTGCAGCAGTCACTATCAGATACTGCCATTGCCACAACTTGTGCACTGTCAGAGTATTGAACTAAATTGCTCGCTTCTACAAGGCTCATGCCAATACTGTTGCCATCACTTGTCGTTATGTTCACAGTTTGTCATTGTTACAGTCTGTGATGCCCAGTCATTTCCCTCATGGAGATGGTAAAAGTGTGATGTGTACACAGCCCATACTTCTCACTGGAATAAAGGTGCCTTGGTGGCTTGCGTGCGCACAGACTTCTGGCTATGACGGTGTGCTGTAGAAAAGTGATGAAAGAAAGGCCCATTGAATGAATGTTTTAGGTAGAAAGGACGTCAGTCTTATTCATTTCATCCATGTGCAGCAAAGCTATCCCTGTGTTTGATTCTTCATGTGGTGGGGTATAAGTCCACCTCTTAAAAATGCTGTATTTGAATGAAATACTGTCAATGTATTAATCTGTAAAGGTTTGGCTTTGTGAAAATCACTTTTACAGCGAGAAACTGGCAATTACAGATCAGTCTTAGACATTACCAGAGTAGAGACCAGTGTTTATGAAGTTTTGAATCAGGTCAAAGTGAAAAGTCTTTACAGAAGTTCACAAGGTCAGTCGCTAGTCAGGAGAGAGAGAGAGAGAGAGAGAGAGAGAGAGAGAGAGAGAGAGAGAGAGAGAGAGAGAGAAGTTCTACAATAGAGACAAAAAATACACAGCATCATAGAGTGTCAGCCATGATCTGTTGTAGAATTTGGGATTAAGGTTAGGAGGCAGCAGTTGTACAGAGGGTCATTAATGAAGGCTCTTTTGTGAAAAAAAAAAAGAAGAAAGAAAAGATAATGATCATGATAAAGAAATATCCTTGGTGTTCAACAAATTTTGACAGAAGATGGTTTCACAATTGTTGTAAATGCCATTGATGTTGATGTTGTTGTTAATGGTTGCTTTCATTTAAAAAAAAAAAAAATGAAGTATTTTTGTTGCAAATGACTTTTTCAATTTTTTTGTGCATGAAAATGTATCCTTTTTCGTATGTGCTGGGTGTTTTGGTATTGTATGGGGGTTACAGTGACATTATGTTGACATTTGGGTGGTTTTGTTTCTGTTTTCTCTTTGTCCAATCTCTTCACGTCCTTGGTTGCCTTGGTACTGTGGTTTGGTTTGCCATGCATGACTGGCGCATGGGCTGTACTCTACACTGGGCAATGGACGTCTGCTCTGCACCCCACTCTTCATTGTCCTCCACTCCCCACTGGCCTGTACAGTGGAGACATGGGGCTGGAGCGCCGCCGTGAATCTGCTTCCAGAGGCAGCAGGGAGTCTGAGGCTGACAGCGGCGTTGGTGTGTCTGCCACAGAGCGACGCTTTGCCTACAGTTTGCTGGAGAAGCTTTTGGAGTATCTGGACAATGCTGCACTCAACATGCGTCAGATGAGACCGTCCTCTCGTTTTTCACGGCGGGAGAGCTACTCCACTGCCACGGAGGATGTCAAGTTCTTTGGCAAGGTAGGCACAGGCAGCGTGGGCAAGCTGCTTGTATTATTGCTAGTGTAAAACTGCTTTTTTCCATGTTTTGTTTTGTAGATAGTTTAAGCTTTTGTTTTGTGCCGTTATAGTTTAAGCTTTTGTTTTGTGCCATTTATTTCATTAAGAAATATTCTGTTGAAAGTGTTGGAGCAAAGTCTGAGCTGAAAGGAAGGTTTTATCAGTTTGACTTCCAATTCCCTGTCACATTAAGCAATCCCCCTCACTTGAGTGGCAAAAACATGGTTTTTCTCTTGCATTCACTCTTTCCTGCTTGGCCTTCTTAATGATCGAACCTGGAGAGTTTGCAGGAAAGCAGTCTGCAGATCAACTAGTTTGTTATGTTACTCAGGCATGGAATGCATTTCTCACTTTGGCGGTTCTTTTAATGTTGTTTGTTTAGTGCCTGTTTAGGTGTCCTGACTTTGTTATTTCGGGGAAGAATATGAATTAAGTTGACACAGAATCTGAAAACGATGATAATTTCTTGATCTTAGAGATGAAGAACAGAGACATAAACAGCAGAAAATGAATGACCAGCCAGGCACTTGACCTTCACTTTTGCTCTGATTGGCTGATCACCTCTGTGAGGGTGTGTTGGTGGAAAAGTTGAGCATATTCAAGTGTGACACAGGCTTTAGACAAAAAGGTCAGCTATGTATAACTACATTATATCTTCCTGCAGTCTTTTTTCCCCATGAGCCTTCAAGTTACTTTTCATCTATAGTTTTGTTGTTTTTTTTCCACAGGAGTCACAGATTGTAATGACTTTGATGATGTTTCATCCATACAGTTACACTGACCTCTGTGTGACAGGTTGTTCTGCCTTTTGTGGAGAAGTACTTCCATGCCCATCGAGGATACTTCATAGCTCCACCCAATTCCCCTCAGAGCTCATCTGGAATGGCATCAATCAAGGAAAAAGAAATGGCAGCCAGGTAGAGATGGCTTTTCTTGCTTGGTGTGGTAGTGGTGGTGGTGGTGGTTGAGGGCTCAGTTTACATGCCTGTTTGTATATCTCAGGTTTATTGAACAGTGCTTATGGTTTATTGAAATTTGTGTGAGTGGAATGAATATTGTTTTGTTAGGGCACACAAGAATCCTATTCAGATCATATCAAATCAACTTTAGCAACAATAGTCTCAGAAGAGGATGTACTGTACATGGTGGAAGAAGGGTTCTCATGTTTCCTGCACTCGTCTGACTTCACTGTTTCCAGCTTGCATACATTTGACTAGAAAGATGACAAAATAGAAAGGGACCAATAGAGCCTTTTCCCCAATCTGGAGGGGAGCGCGGGTTCCTTAGTGAGTGCCCTATTGGTTACAACCTGACCTTGGTTATCTTCAGTTTTTCAAACCTTTTCTTGCATACAGGTTGTACAGGCCCACAATTCTCATTAACATGACAAGTGCCTTTCTTCTTTAGCTTTGGAATGAGTAAAGAAAGTGGCACAGTAAAAGATACTCATTATTCTAGATTTTGTTCCAAGGATACCTGTAACATTTATGTTTTTTTTTTATTGTTTTTGACTGAATAACATGAACCTGAAAAAAAAGGTGAAGAAAGGAATTTTCATACTTCACTTCACTTGGATGAATTTATGAGTTGATAATAACTGACAGTTAAGCCTTTCAAATACCTGTTTGTATTTTCAGCTTGTTCTGCAAACTGGCACAGACTCTGCGCATGAAGATCACGGCCTTTGGTCATGACGTCAACATCTCTGTTCGCTGTCTGCGCATGTTGGTGCAGGCTGTGGATTTCAGGTCAGTTCTGTCCCTTAGTGAGAAGTCTCACGATCTTGTTCCACAAGTAATGGGTAACATTGCAGATCATGGTCTGAAAACAGCAGATGAAACTGACCGATTCAGATGGAAGATTATGAGATTTAAAAGCTTACCAATCTTTGAGAAAGGATTAAACTATTACTCACTGGTCACATCTTAATGACTGATTTTTAACCTATAGCTTTTTTTGTTTTGTTTGAAGTGGATAGAAAGCACAAAACTTGACTTACATTTTCAGTCTTTCTGTTTCTCTTTCTTTTTTTTTTTTCTTTTTTTTTTCCTTTTATTTATTTGTTTTATAATGATGCATTTTTGTTTCAGAAGTAGAAGTAGCATGGAGTAAAGAGAGGTGAAAGTTAAAAGAATTCAGTGCGATAGTTACTGATCTATTTATTTCTTTGCTGAAAAATAGAAATTGTGATGGAAAGGAGAAGAAGGGGACAGGTGTCAGCGACTAGTTCATTCATTTGAACCTTCCTTCACTCATTTGTTGATGGCAGTGTCATTTAGAAGGAGAGGAGGGTTTGGTAATCCCTAGTCCCTACCAGGTGGCATGTTGGTCTGATGATGGCTGTTGACTGTTGTGCAGATCGGTGGTGAAGAACGTCCAGAGATGGTGCGCTCCTCCCTCTTGCCTTTCTTCAACAACGCTGCTGATGATCTGACTCTGGTAGGGCCGAGGTGGAGCTGTGGGCCTTTCACACTCTTCCAGGCGTTGTTACACTTGTTCTGTCTTTCCCACTGTTGTGTTTTGCGTCATTCCTCTCTCACAACATTTTGACACTTTATGAGTGATGATATAGAGATGATGATCAAAGAATGGTCATTCACCTCCGTAGCCATAAATGATAAGATTTTTGTTTTCTATTTTGGCTTTTTTGAGACTATCTTATTACTACATTAACCGCAAAAAAAATTCGGCCTGACAGAGCTGACTAACTGCCGTAGAATGCTATGGTCTGACAGGGTAAGTATACTAGCCAAACAGGGAGTATAATAAAAACTCCCCATTTTTGGACAGGATCAGTGAGTTTGTCTACGGTCAGTGTTCTTTGTCTGATGGTGATAGTGTGGATATGTATAGTGTCCAACAAAGTGTGGATATGTATAGTGTTCAACAAAGTGAATGTTTTGTTTGGTAGAAACCTAAAGAGACTCTGTGTACAGATTGTTCATCATTCAGTGTAAGAAAATGCAGTGACATTTATTTTCATGTTCCAGTCAGAGGCGTTTGTTTTTGGTTCTGTTTAGTACCTTTGTAGACTGCTTGCATTGTTCTAAATAGAACTCCAACAATTAAGTTTAAAATGAGCATTGAAATGTTTTGAGAAACTGATTACCCTTTTTAAGGCTGAAAAAAAGTCTGTGAAAACTTATTTGAACTTAAACAAACTGTAAATTCAATGCTTGAATGTCAAAAAAAAAAAATAAGGCTGATACAAAAGAATTCAGTTTCCAACAGGGGTCAAAAAGAAGGTATTAGAACGTTTTTGCTACTTGGAGGCACTTAAGAAATTGGACCCTACCAATAGTATTATCATGATATGTGAAACCTACTTTTGTTGATTGAAGCAGCCAGCACTTTGAAATAACACTTTGAAATAACAGCAGGGTTATATACATGTTTTCATTTGAGTGTGATTCATAGTAAGCAGTCTTCGATGTATGCTGAGTTTGGAAATGTAGTCACATTAGGTGTTAAAAGCTGTGTTAGGAGTGTGAATTTTGTGTTGTATGAAATGGGAACCATGTTGTTGCCTGGCGTGTGTTCAGGTGGTGGACAACCTGATGAAGGAGCGCTTCAGCCACGTCAAGGGAACTATCTCCAGGGGGGCCACCTCCCTCAACTATGTCCACATGGTGCTGCTGCCAGTGCTCAGCTCCCTGTACGACCACTTTGGACTCAACCACTTCGGCACAGATCTCATTGGTGTGTGTCCTGATCAGGGCGTTGATGCTGTTGATTTTGTTTGAAATGTTTAAAATGTTTGTTTTCCTAGTTGTATTTAGGGAGTACACAATATAGTACATGGCAAAGATGGAATATGGCATTCCTTATGCATGTAAATTACTGATATATCTGAAAATTGTAACATAGACAGTGCACAATTTTTCACAGACACTTGCACATGCACACATGCACTCACACACTCAGTGTCACATACATGTGCGCGCATGCACACACACACACACACACACACACACACACACACACACACAGAAGGGGAGAGCAATATGTTTGAGTGGTAGAAACAAAGTGCATCAAGACAGGTATTAGAGGCACTTTCAACCAAAGCTACTGAAGAATCACAGGATGCGAGGTGAGGGGAGGGAGTGGGGAGAAGGTGGGGGAGGCAATCAGGTTATTGTCTCATTCTTTTCATCCCCCTCAGTATACCTACTGACTGAGGTAGTGAAGGTGGTGTCATTGGATAGAAGAATGATAGTAATGTGCTAACTGACCAGGCTAGGTACCCCTAATTCTGCAGTAGTCCCTCCTTTCAAGGGTGCATGACTGTGCATGCTAAACAAGAGTGTGTTGTATTAAAACACCCCCCCGAGAAAGATCCCAAGTATGTCACAGTATGTTGCACCCTGTGCTAACTCAAAGAGCTGGGGCCTTGTTTCCTTGCTGACAGACAGCACCTCAGGAGAAGTATGAGGTGTGTTTTGAGCAGAGCAGTCTGGACAGTAATGACTCCTGGTCCATTGAGGCTGTCTTCGGTCTGTGCAGAAGAAGATAGGCCAACCTGTGACAGTGGGATCTTCCATTACACAATGGTGGAGGAAAGCACTCCATTCTGGGTGAAGAGGCAGAATGGAAAAGAGATGAGACCACCCCAGTGCTTACAGCACTGAGCAGGCAAAGATTGGGGTGAATCAATACAGTGCTGCTTGACTGCTGTTGATCAGGCCTGTTTCCTTTCTCACACTTCATGCCTTGCCCTTACCACACAATAGTGGTTCATCTTCACACATTTAGACTGGTCTGTGTTTGTCAAGGCTGACAGTTTCATGACCTGGCAATCCATGTTGACTGTTATAATATCAGGAGAAGGGGGACAGTACTCCCCCAGGTGGACTGGAGGAGGTCAGTTGCATGCAGGTCCTATAACCCTTTACCTTGTTCAGGTGATGTAGTATTGATTAAAAATGGTAGTACTGCATCAAGAACATGGAGATGGTCAGTAGGCCAAAATTGATCAAGGTGTTAAAACCAGTGATTCTGCTACAGATGAGCTGTGCATCGCTAAAGGATGAGTAACTGTGAAGCCATTGTAATGGAAAATAACACCAGACAGAGTATTGTAAGACTGAAATGGTGAAACTGAGACATAACAAAAAATGACAGGACACCATGTGGAGCTCTTTGCTATTGAATGAAAGCAGAGTGGATTCAGCTTCATGACTGAACCAGTAGCGAAAAAAAAAAAAAAAAAAAAAAAAAAGATTTTAGGGTGTGTAAGTGCTACATTGGCCACAAAATTTTGTCCAGAGTTATCAAACAGGGTGTTGGTTTTACAAGTTTGACATGGTAAGTATATGGAAGCAAATAGGCTTGCAATTTTGACATAGTGAGAGTATGGAGGCAAACAGGAAGAATACTTCAAAAGCCCATACTTGGATATGCATTCAGTTGTCAGAGTCTAGAGGTATACATATGTGTGTGTGTGTGGCTTTTTCTTTCAGTGAATGACATTCAGCTGGCTTGCTACCGCATCCTGAACGCCCTCTACACCCTGGGCACCAGCAGTTCTGCCTTCTCCCACAGGTCAGACACACATTAGGTTCTCATTGTTAGAAAAAAAACACAAAAGAAAAAAAAAAGAGAGAAAAGGTAAAATAAAAGTGTGAATTCAGCAGAACTTGGGATTTTTTTTTTTCAAAATTATTCTGAAGGGGAGATGTGGCAGAAAAAAAAATTGTTAAAGTCAGTGATTTCTTTCAGAGTGATAAACATTTTAGTGGATAATTTCAAATCTTCTGTGTAACTTTTTTTTTTGTGCAGGCAGAAAGTGAGTGGCACTACAAAAATGTTTGATAATTGACAGATAAACAGAGAGAACAGTTTTACAAATATATCAAAAGAGTCACATTGTTTAAACCTTTTTTTCATTCTGCAAGACTTGCAGTTATGGTATAATATCAGTGTTTTCATATTTCATGTCAAGTTTGTTGTAACCAGCCATTTTATAATGGTATGATTTCTGTTTTTGAACTGTTTAGCGGCATTCTTAGTCCTGAGAAACTAATTGTCTGTTTTGTGCTATCAAATAAGCCAGTATGATTATTTTCACACATCATTGCTGCTAAACAGTTTTAAAACAAAACGTGACATCCACAGTTTGTGAACATGGACCTAAACAAAATTAGCCTTACTCTTATTTCTGTATTTATACTCTATGGTGAGCATAGAGATGCTTGCTTTTATAATGCCTCCTCTCCCCTTTCATACGTCTCTCTGTTAAGACCTCATGTAATATTTTGTTAATTGAAAGCAAAATGTTTGCAGACTTTTTCTCCCATAGACAATTGAGAATGAAACTGCAAGATGATGGTCCTTTTCTTCTCGTGTGTTCTCACTGTAACTGTTGAACGTTACCTTTGCCCGTCTGTGCAGAAACCATGGCTGTTTATGTTTTTTATCCATTTATCTCTCTTGTCTCCATCTATGAGCACGTTAGTATGCCTCGTGAGCTGTTCCTGGTCTTTTTTTTTTCTTTTCTTTTTTTTTTCAAATTTGCAACAGCTTTTTTGTTCTTCCTTTGTGCTGGCTACATGTACATGCACCGGGCTGCCTCCTACCTTTTCATCCATTGTCTTTTTTTTTTTTCTCAGAGGATCTTTCTTTAACCAGAATTTTTTTCATTTCTGGATTCTGCTTTTTCAGGCAAATTGTTATTGTTGATTGGAATTAGCCAAAGAACTGGGGATGTTTTGAGGCAGGAGTAGGGGGAGGAGCATTGTGTTTGTGGACAAAGAAAAGGTGAAAGAATATGAAGATTCACACAAGTTTATTGTCAAGAAAATTCCGAAGGTAAAGAAATTTTGATTGCATTCATTCATTCCATCACCTGTAATTTACTTGGTATGTAACTGTGCATCCTAGTGACATGTTCAGCTGGCGCGCGCCTGTGCGCGCACGCACACACACACACACACACACACACACACACACACATACACACATACACACACACACACACACACACACACCCCTAACAAAATATGGAACAGATGGTTTGTGCTAGAATCTCACCATCTCTCTCTCGCTCACTTGCTCTCTCTCTCTCTCTCTCTCTCTCACACACACACACACACACACACACATACACACACACACACACACACACATGCATGCAAATACACACACACAGATGCACGTATGCCTGCACACACACACACACACACGCACACGCACACGCACACACACACACACACACGCCAACCAACTTCATACCTACTCCACACCTTCACTGTGAAGACTTTTGGTGGGGGAGTTATGGGGATGGGGGGTAGGGAAAGAGGTAGGTATGTGGAGCTAGAGAAATGACTTGATGGAAAACTGGACATAGAGGGGCTAGTGTGTGTTGTGTTCTAACAGGTGTGTTGACCTGTCTGTCTGTCTGTCTGTCCTGTGTAGGGACACTATCAGTGCGGAACTGGCAAGGTATTGGTTTCCTTGTTGCTCCCTGTCTTCACCTCGCCTAGTTCGCAAGGCTTGACGCATGCGCTTCCAAACTGCCTCTGATTCGTCCTCCTTCCTCTTTTTCTGGTTTTTGTTTGTTTTATCTGCAAAGTGTGGAAATCATGTTCTTCATATTTTTTTTTTTCTTTTTTTCTTCAAAACACATTACATCTGTTTATTTGTGTGCGCACATGTTTGTGCTTTTTGAATCATTAAGAAACAATGTTTTTCTTGCTGTGGTTATTAGAGAAACCAGCGGGATATGCTGTGTACTACTGTTCCTTTTGCATGTAGTTTTGGTTTTGCTCCAGCCAGGCCTATGTTCTCATATACATAGCCCTAATTTGCTCTCTTAATGTGATGGTATTGATAATAGTTTGGAGATGGGATCCACAAGCACATATTTTGTTACCTTAGAAACATGTCTGTTGTTTGTAGATCAGGACTGTTATTTATTACACTTAGTACCTCTTTCAGCATGCTGAAGTAACCTCTTACAACACTTTTGAAGGCATTACCAGGCTGACAGCATTTTCCCTGAAATTACTGGTTGAAAGTAAGCATGGAGTGCTGGTTGTTGTTTTTTTTTTTTTTATCTTGTTTGAAATGTGCAGTGTCAATTTGCTGATGATTCTGATGTAATAGTAAAAGTCAGGAATACTTGCTGCCTGAATGAACATTTGAAGAGAGGGGATGAATAGGATCATGGGAGGTAAACCAGGGGTGGATCAGTCTGTCATGGGAGGGGAAGGAAACTGAGGTCAGAGGGGAGCAGGGAGGGAGAGTAGGGATGATGGCGAAGGGGTTGGATTCAGGATTTGAAGTTGTCTGTTTAAAGATGATATCAGACAGAAGATGGTTCCACTTATTGATAAATGTATCGTAAAAAGTACTTCATAAAGCTGAGTCAGCAGCAAGCCAGGGAGATGGTGAGTCATCTTGTGGGTGTGGCAAGCAGATCTTGCAGGTGGATTCACCCATCCACCACCCCTACCACCTGCAGAAAGTTGTAGAACTCCAACAACTCACAAAGTGCCTCTGATCTTTAAATGGATTCTAGGAGAACTAGGTGAATGTATTCTTCTTGCTAGACATTTGGATAATTCGCTGCCTTGCAGGCAACACACATCACTGCACTTTTCAGGTGTCCTGACGTTCCTTTCAGTGAGGGTATCCTGGCAAATGGGATGTATTCTAGTGTAGGTCTCACAAGGGCTTTTAAGGCGGGACGCCCACCCTACTTCCGCCTACGGAAGATGCCGAAGTTCGTGTACTGTACGTCATTCTTCTTCGGCCTGTCACCCAAGCAAGATAAGTCTTGTGCTCTGTCTCGCCTATACTTTGCCTTTGTGTAAAGATTGCTGTGTTCGCATTCTGAACTCATTTATTTGTGGCTTGTGCTTGCTTATCCCTCAGAGTATCTTGACGTGTGAGGTTATGCCACTAAATTCCGTTTTTTCTCCCTCGCCGTCATTTATTCCACACGATTCCACAACCTCCTGTGCGACGATCGTGAGCCAGTCTCGTCGCCTGGGAGAGTCCGGCGAAACGTGCCAGGGGTGCAGACGCCGTCCCCACGCCGGGTCAAGACCTTCCCCCGGCACCCAATGCGGCCCCTTTCGGCGCCCTACTTGGGACCCGCAGGAAGCACCCTGTTACCTCCCTCTTTGCTGACAATCCGGCTACCAGGGAGAGTGGGCCATCTCCCAATCGGATTGTCGCCTGATACCCACCGGGCCCCCCCCCTACTTCGGCCACTGTCTCCTTTAAGGCGCGTTAAAGGACTGGGACCGAGTAGCCCGGATGGGCATCTTACACACCACTGCAGGGCATGCCTACCTTAGCATGCTCTTGCAGAGGGCGGAGGTACTCTGGCCTGGGGATGACGGCGGCGCCGTCCCAGGGCCTTCGGATACAAACTCCGAACCCCACCAGGACGAACCTCGCTTATTCAGCGATCCCTTCATGCGACACCTAGTCAACAGGATATCGCATCACTTGTCGGTTGCGGCAGACAGCGCAGCAACAAGCCATTTTAATTGTCTGCTTGTGGCTAGAGACGCGGTGCTTGCACGCTCCTCACTCTCCCCGGCACTCAGGGCATCCCTACGATGTGTTCTGGGCCAGGATCACTCGCTCTTTGGCGAGTACTCCACCTCGGCTATGTCTCTCTCGCTCGAGGAACGCAAGCAGGCGGCGTCCTTCGCCCCCCGGCCTCAGCCACGCCCTTCCCAGACCCCCCTTTCGGTCTTACCCCAGGGCCAACAGGCCCACTCCGTACCCCCGTCAAGCCCCATCTCACACCGCCGGGCCGGCCAAGCGCCCCCTTAACTCGCAGAGGCCTAAACCGAAACCTCGCCAGAATTTTTGGTTCGGCCAGCAAGCACGGCCCCGCAGGTGACTGGAGGACACTCCCGTAGGGGGCATGGAACTGGCACAACCTGCCCAGCAAGACACCGGCCCACTGTACCCCTTCCCCCCGGGACCATCGGCTCCCCTGGCGGGCAACCTCTCCCGGCATGCCCGCCAGTGGCGACGTATGGGCCTCAGCCCCTGGGTAGTGTCAGTGCTTCAGGACGGGTTTTCGCCTACCCTGGGCTCACGGTCGCCCTCCCCTCATGCGTTTTCCTCCTCCGTCCCCCAGCGACCCCCCACCTGCCCAGGCGGACGCCCTCCGCCTGGAAGTCCTCGAACTCCTACAGAAGGGGGCCATCGCAGAAGTTTTCCAGCCCAACCCCGGGTTTTACTCCCACCTGTTCGTGATCCCCCAAACTTCGGGGGGATGGAGGCCCATCCTCGACCTTTCTCCCCTCAACAAGTTCCTAAGACATACCAAGTTCAAGATGGACACACCCTCCCAGATCAGAGACTCCATTCACCACCTAGATTGGGCGACCTCCATAGATCTGAAAGATGCGTATTTCCAGATCCTTATTCACCCGGCGCACAGACGTTACCTCCGGTTCGTCTGGCAAGCTCGGGTGTTCCAGTTCAAAGCTCTCCCCTTTGGCCTCTCCCTGGCACCCTTCCTCTTCACGAAGGTTGTCAAGGAGATGGCCGCCCTGGCCAGGCAGGAGGACATTCGCCTCTGGTTTACCTCGACGACTGGCTTGTCCTAGCCTCCTCCCAGGCTCAGTGCCAAGCCCACACCACCCGCCTCCTCAGCCTTTGTTCCACCTTGGGGTTTGTAACCCAACCCCCTCAAGTGCGAGTTCATTCCCAGTCAGAGGTTCTCTTTCCTGGGCATGAGTTTCGACACGATTACCATGAAGGTCGCCCCGACCCCGGAGAGGTCCGCCCGGATTGTGGACCTCATCGTGCGCCTCCGAGAAGCCTCGCACACCTCGGCCAGAACTCTGTCCTCCCTCTTAGGGATGATGGAGTCCCTTTCTGCCCTCATTCCGCTGGGTCAGGTCCCCAAACGCCAGCTGCAGAGGAGTTCCGTCGTCGTTGGTCCCAGACCTCGGACCGCTGGGACCTGACCATTCCCCTCGGCCCCTGGTTCTCGGGCGCCACGGAGGAATGGCTCAATCCGTCCACCCTGATCACCGGCGTTCCGATCTCTCTCCCAACTCAGTCCCTCGAACTATACACGGACGCCTCCAACTCGGGCTGGGGGGCCCACTTGGGGGACAGTCATGCCTCGGGGATGTGGGACACACAGATGGCTCGCCTCCACATCAACATATTAGAGTTGGAAGCGTCAGACTGCTGGCCCTCCTCCACTTCCAGCATCTAATCTCGCACCGACTGGTTCTCCTCCTCACGGACAACACGTCGGTAGCCCATTACGGGGGGGGGGGGGGGGGGGGGGGGGGGGGGGGGGGGGGGGGGGGGGGGGGGCTCACTCCATCGGCCTCTCTCTCCGGACAGAGGCCCTCCTTCGCTGGTGCCACGCACGGGGAACCACCCTCCGTGCGAGACACATAGCGGGGACACGGAACATCCTGGCAGAGACACTCTCAGCCGGTCAGGGACCCTTCTGCACACAGAGTGGACCCTGAACAAGCTGACACTACCACTGTCTGGGACCACTGGTTCAAGCCCATGGTCGACCTATTTGCGACCCGGTTCAACCATCGACTCCCCATGTATGTCTCTCCAGTCCCGGACCCCCGAGCGTACGCGGTCGATGCGCTCTCCCTCCCCTGGACGGGACTCATCGCCTACGCCTTTCCCCCCTTCCCCATACTTCACAAAGTGATCAGGAAGGCCAGGCTGGAGAGACCCAAACTCATCCTCATAACCCCGTGGTGGCCGACTCAGTCGTGGTTCCCGGACTCAGGTCCCTAACTCACGTTCCCCCTCTCCAGCTAGCCCCTCGGTGGGACTTGCTCAGACAACCTCGCTCGGGCCTCCCTCACTCCAATCCCCAGATGCTTCGCCTACACGCTTGGCTTCTATGCCAGCCAAATTGCGACCACCGGTCCCCCCGCCCCCCCCGCCGACAGACCCCGGTCTGTCCTAGAGACCCTGACAGAAGCGGGAGCATCGCAGGGACTACGAGACTTGGCCTCGGCCTCTCGTAGGGCTAGCACAGAGTCCCTCTATAATTACAGATGGGAGAGATGGGTCACGTGGTGCACGGCTAACTCGGTCCCCTACCTACACCCCTCCAACATCCAGCTAGGCAATTTCCTATCCCACCTTTCGTCCTCTTTAAAACTCTCGCTAGCTCCATTCGGGGCTACCGATCGGCCGTATGCACCACCATCCGACAGCTCGGCGGCCCATCTTTCGACAATGACTTTTCTCTCAGAGAACTATCACGGGGGGTTGCCCTACGGGAAGCTCAATCCCCTAGGCGCGCGCCCCCTGTGGGACCTCTTTCTGGTGTTAGGCGCCCTCAGAAAACCCCCTTTTTCGAGCCCCTCCGCTCCATTCCCTTTGACCTCCTCTCCTTCAAGACCACCTTCCTTCTCTCCCTGGCCTCAGCAGAAGGCGAAGTGAGATTCATGCCCTCAGCGGGGACCCTCGGGACATCGCCCTTTCACAGAGACGGCTCGGTCTCACTTAAGTTCCTACCTGAGTTCCTAGCGAAGAACCAGGAGGAACCGGGCACAGCCTCTCCTTCCCTCCTGATCCGCTCTCTAGCGGATATCTTAGGCAGCGAGGGGGGTGGGGACATGGACCTGTGCCCCTCTAGGTGCCTCAGATACTACTGGGAGCGTTCCCGCCCCAGGCGTTCCTCGCAGCGACGCCTTCTTATCTCCATCAACCCCAACAACAAGAAGGACATATCGGCGGGCACTATCTCTAGGTGGCTATCCAATACTATCAGATCTGCCTATGCCCAGGCGTACAAAGACCTCCCAGCCCTGTCACCCCGAGCCCATGAGGTCAGAGCGCTGGCCACGTCCTCAGCGTTCCAGCACTCTGTCCCCGTGCGCCATCTCCTGGAGGCAGCCTACTGGCGTTCGGAGAACCCTTTCATAAACTTTTATTTAAGGGACATCCGCATGACCAGGGCTGATGGTTCTAAAGGGATTTCATTTGTGGCGGCCAATGCAGCCATATCGGTCTACCCCAGGAACCATTAGGGCGCTCGGCCCTCCTCCTATTACTTTAAATTCTGCTATGGTCTGACATGGTATAGTATACGACGCCAAAATGGGGAGTTTGTGTTATACTCCCTGTTTGGCTAAGTATACTTACCATGTCAGACTCTAATGCCCGCCCTACCTTCCCCTCTAGCGCCAAAGTTCCCTGGGGGTTTGCCTTGCGCGCAGGCCTCATTGAATGACGTACAGTACACGAACTTCGGCATCTTCCGTAGGCGGAAGTAGGGTGGGCGTCACGTGACTATCTTATGACTGCATTGGCCACAAAACTTCGGCCTGACAGAGCTGACTGACAGCCGTTTGGTCTCTTGCCTGTTCATTGCTTTTGCCATCAGTGCAGCGTGGTGGTCACAAGTTTGACTCACATGGTCAAAACAAATTGCATCAGTATATTTTTCAAAGGACCTGTTTGATTTTTTTTCTGTGATCTCACATTAACAATTGTTCCGACCGCTCATTTCCCCAATCCTTCTTTTGTGGTCACAGTGTCAGCTGTCATGAGGTGACAGTCAGTATTACTTGTCATGAGGCAACCCACTGCAGGAGGCTGTGTATTGCTGTGTCATTTTGGTGGTGTTCAGTGGTGCCTGTTTTCATTCTACATGCAGAGGGGACACTGCTATTCGGTCCTGTTAATGACAATAACAGCTTTGTTGTGAAGCTTGTGTGAGTGAACTTCCCTTTGAAGAAGGTGACTCCCATGTCCATACAGTGATAGTGCCCATGACCATGCTGCCTCTGAAGACTGGAAACAGACTCTCCACAGAGTTGATGTATTTCAGTGTAATGCTTTACAATACAGTGCTTGATTGCCCTGAACCTATAACTGGGTCTGGATATGTGAGTGCATTGGAACTGAACTATGCTGTGCTCTGTGTACTAAACTGGTATGCATACTGGCAGGTCAGTCGACTCAAACTCAGATATGACTGTAGATCATGTGTGTAAGTTATTCTGCACAACTGGCTACTGAAAAAGTTTCCATCCAACATAGGATGCTTGAAATATCAAGAACTCAGGCTCAGAATTTCAAAAATAGTATCTACTTGTTGTCCCAAAATTCTGATTCTTGTGGTTTCTGTGTTATTTTTCAAAAGTCTTATGTGTTGTGCTGTATTTGTAAATCAGATGTGTGTATTTCTGTTTAATGATGTTTTAGTTTATGTATGATCATCATCTTGGTTTTGTACAGTCAGTTTTCATGCTGTAACAGGAGTGGTGTTTCCCATCTTTGTGGCTTGATATTGACAATGCTTTGTAGGCATTGCACACTTCTTGTGTTACAATATTTAGTCCTTACCTGTGGGTCAGTGACTGACATGTTCTATTAGAGCATTTGTCACCACCTCTTTTGATGCTTTCACCATTCAATTTCATATCCACTCAGCACTTGCATTAGGACTTTACTGTCACTGAAAACAGTGCATGTTATATTAACAGACATGCATAGAATTATAGTTTGATTGCTGTATGTTTGGTTTGAAAAATCAGAGGGTGGGAGGGGATGACTTAA